>CAJHNH020002779.1:327500-415000 GCA_905116865.2 Candidula unifasciata
CACTCCATTTTTGATTAAAAACCCCTCCTATGTTACATCATCAAAGTTGATTGTACCTTTCATACCTCTTCGGAACGATTCAATAATGCTCAGTAGAGTAGGTGGACACCCAATCTTCTTCACTGCGTTGAACAGACCATGCCTTGGTCAGATCAATAAAAACAACATACAGTGGTTGATTTTGTTCGCGGCATTTTTCCTGCTGCTGTCGTAATGAAAATATCATATCAGTGGTAGATCAGTTTCCACGAAAGCCACACTGGAACTCTGTGTAAACGCGATGCCCCAGGATCTGGAGTCTTCGCAGAACAATTCTCGCAAGCACTTTTCCAACATTACACAGCACTAATATTCCCCGGTAGTTATTGCAGTCACTCCGATCACCCTTGTTCTTGTACATAGTTATGATGCTTGCGTCTTTGAAATCTTGCGGAACTTCTCCCTCTTGTCAGCAGAGTGTTATTAGCTGATGGATGTGTGGGGTTAGAATGTCTTTCCCACTCCTGATGATTTCAATAGGAATTCCATCTCTACCTGCGGCTTTCCCTGAATCTAATTCATCAATAGCATTCCCAACTTCTACAACTGTTGGAAATGTGTCCAGATGGTCAAGAATTAGTAGCTTCTCCATGGCTATAAGAGCACCATCTGTTAGTTTATTATCAACTGAGTAAAGCTCCAGATAATGTTCCACCCATCTATCTAGCTGCTTCTTCTTGTCATTAATAATCCCCCCATTCAAATTCTTTAGTGGTGCACTTTTTAAAATAGTAGGACCGATGGCCTTCTTGATCCCCTCATAAATGCCTCTAACATTACCACTACTGCTAGCATTTTGAATGCTTTCACATAGCTGGACCAAGAAGCTGTTGGCACACTGCCTAGCTACCTTTTGCAAATGATTTCTAGCTGCTCTTAATTCAATGAGTGTTCCTTGTTGTTCTTTCCTTGTTTCTGAGGAGAATTGCTTTTTGCTGTCAATGAAACGTTGGAGTGTCTGGCTATTTGCTTCAAACCAGTCCTTACTTCTATGTTCTCTAATCCAATAGACTGATACAGCTGTTTTGTAAACCGTCTCCATAATTTCATCCCATTTTAGGCTTGCTGAAGTCTGGATATCAGTGAAAGCATCTTCAAGCTGTTGTTGAAACTCAAAACACTTTTCAGGTTCTTTAGTTTTGGAAATATTTAACCTAGGGATAAATTTTTTTTTTTAAAGTGAAAATTCTCTCTGGTTTCATCCGAACTCTTACAGCGACTAGGGAATGGTCAGTATAACAGTCTGCCCTGTGGTAGCTGCGAGTTAGTGATGCACAGTTCAAGTGCTGCCTTTTTGTGAGAATAAGGTCCAGCTGGTGCCAGTGGCCAGATCCTGGAAAAAGCTCTTTAATATCATTAATGCATGTTTTCCTAGGTCGGCCTCTGGATTTCACTTCAGATCCTCATGGTTAGCACCTGTACTGGTTGCATTCTTGCTAAATGACCAAACCATCTGCTCTTCTGTTTCTGTAGGAGCAAGTACACACCCCTGCTTCACTCCATTTTTGATTAAAAACCCCTGCGATGTTACATCATCCAAGTTGATTGTACCTTTCATACCTGTTCGAAACGACTCAATAATGCTCAGTAGAGTAGGTGGACACCCAATCTCTTCTCCTACTAAAGATTGCACAGGACAGGAAAGCATGGAAAGTCCTCTCTGAAGCCTCATGTGCCACTAGGCATAAAGAGAAATGATGGTTGATGATAGTATCACCAGTGCCAAGAAGAAAAGCAACGGCAAACTATATTCTTCAAGATGTCAAGAACAGTCATGATTTCATAATTCGCAGACAGTAGGTATGTTTCGCACATATGAGAAGGCACGGACTCTAGAACTTTGTAACGGCTGGAAAGATTGATGAAAAGAGAGCAAGGGGAAAGAAAAGAGATAAATATTTGCATGGTCTTGTGATATGCACGGGACGAAAATGGTGCCTGATGACTGGTGATTGAGATAGTTGTAAAGGGGGGGGGGGGGAAGACAGTTATAATAAATTATTAGTCTTCTTAAGCATTTCTACAGAGATTACTCGCCTCATTCATCCCTGATTGGCCCTTAGATACATTTTTTTCTGTCAAAATAAAGTTTTTTTTTTAAAGATAACGGCGTTCTCCCCACGCTTCAGCGCCGATTCTGGAGTACATTAATTATAAAATAGCAGAAATAACAGTGCATATTATTACTTCCCGTCCTTTTTAGAATGACATTTTACGTTATTTGAAGCCCTACTCTGCCAGGGGCTGCAATATAGCCTGGCCATAAATATGGCCTAAATGCTGAACGCGGTTTCTGGGACCTCTCCAAGGTGATCCTCACCCACGTGGTGGCACATTGTGTCATCGGGTGTTTATCGCTTGTGTCATGTCCTGGTGGGGTAGAAAGTCGGTCAGTCAGTCAGAAATAACTGTCACATTAAAAAGCAGATCAAAGACCTTAGTACGAACAGCTGATAAACAGGCGTAACGGTAATTGCAAAGAAAAAGAGTCTTCCAAATACACCATCAAAATAAAGGAACAAGTCTGAAACCAGTCGATGTATTGAAGTACTAAGTACCAGTACAATATAAGATTAGAGCAGTTTTAATCTTTTTCTTCTTCTTCTTTCGTTCGCCTGAAATAAGTTGTCTATATCAGCAATTGTGTCTCTTGTATAAATGTCACGGTTGTTGTTAATTTATTCAATGGTCCAGAGAGTTTACGTTCCACTGATGTTCCTTCTGGAGCAGTTTTAATGAAATTCACTGCAAGGTTCTCTACTAATATCCTATCCCAGATGACGTTATAGGACAGTCCAACATTTTAGAGGGTGGTAAGATTGGGTTTCCCGGCTTTCTGATGCTTTTAACGACCCCGAAACATCTATAACTGGCCCTAACCCCAACCCACCTAAGTCCCTCCAGAGAGTGCAGCCTAGGTCCCTCGACTGCATGCAGCCTATGTACACGTACCCTGAAATATTAGACCGCCCCGTGACCTGTGGATTTTCCCTGTTAGGGGCTGTATATTAAAAAATCACCCAAAATCATCATCGAAGTTTAAAATCTAATCAAAGAATTTCAGGATACTCGTCAATGCTACGGAGTTCGTGCACTGCGCTGAGATGCTTCGGACTCAGGTTTGAGTTAGAAGTAGAAGGGAACACTTTATGGGTTACTACCCTTGTGCCATGATGTTGATCTGTTCTTTCTTCTTCTTCTTTGCGATCACCAGCTGTAAACTCCGGAGGAAAGTTCTTGTTGTTCGTCCATTTCTGGACTACAGCCCTGTTGCAGAACCTGAGTTTACGTGTGCATCCGTTTGACAGATCTGACTCATTTGTGTGCAGAATGTTAGTTCCTTGCCTCTCAGGCAGATGCACTCCCACTTCGAAGGAAGCCTCCAGTAAGTCGACTCTTACGACATGCTTTTGAGTAAGCATTGGGTCTATTCTTGTTTTCCCTATAATAAGTCCCGGACCCCACAAAAAAGAACAACATAAACAGGCTGTCTAAAATAAACGTGGTCTCTCGTCATCACTCCTGCCTCGTGCACTTTTCTACCCAGTATGTTACATCCTTATTTATGCTGGTCGACCCATGCACCTCTTTCCTGGTACCATGCCATCCGCTGCTTTTCTTTCCGGTCCACCGTGGCGCTTGATTTGGCAACAAAATTTCATTATGCTATTTAGTAGTCAGTCTTCCCTGATGTTCAGATCTCTTAGGATATTTGTTTTCTTTTTTCCCCCTTCGTTTTCTGAGAATCATCATCATGTAGCAGGTCCTTCGCACAATGTCGCTCTCATCACGGCCTACCTGAAAGAAACTCGGTCTCTCGCCAGTTCTCCCGCCTCGTGTACTTTCATACTCAAGGAGTCACTTATATCCTGTGCCCATCTTCGTCTACGTCGGCCCCTGTCCCTCCTTCCTGGTACCATTCCTTCTGCTATAATCTTTTTCCAGATTGTCGTGGCGCTTGATATGACCAGAATATTTCAGCTTCCGAGACAGGATGCTGTTTATTAGCCAATATTCTTTGATATTCAGATCTTTCAAAATGTCAAAATTGTTCCTCTTCTTTGTCCAAGATATTCTGAGAATCTGTCTGTAGCATTTCAGCGCAAAAGTCCTTATTCTCTTTCTTAAGGACTGAAAGATAGTCCACGACTCACATTCGTATGTTGCTACAGGGACGATGCATGCTATCAAAATTCTAATTGTGATCTCCCTGATGGTGTTCAACCACAGATTTTTAATGCTTGTTATAGTAAGTAAAAAAAAAAAAAGAACCTTTTTCCACGCCCTCATGGATATTGGGCTACAGGGCTAGACCTATATTTGTGAGACCTATTGGCACTCTGAGGGGTGATGTGGTCAACATCACGCCGGCCGCCTATACTTCCCAGGACTGAATCTGGTACCCAGACAAGGCTGGGTCCACCTGGGAGCCAGTGTCATTTTTGAAAAAGCCCGGCTCCATCGGGACCCGAACCCACGACCTTCCGATCCGCAAGCGAGTGCCTAGCCGCTCCACCATGGCGGCTCCCATCTTTCTATAGTGTTTTAGGTCAAGTATTCCCTATTGTGACTGCAGATGGTCTCAAGCAAAAAACATGGGGCAATATTCCATGCGATGCATTCATGATAGCTGATGTGAATCCTGAATGGCGGTGGTGAGGACGGGCCCTAGAGAGTCAGGGAGTCAGTAGTCCGACTTACTGTGTACGGTTCTTTCTCTTTTCAAATATTTGTTTAGACATTTCACATTATTTCAACTATATTGTCATATATACTTTCCATTCAGCACAATCTTCTTCTTTTTATTATCAGACACTTGAAAAGGCTTTTACACCCCCAATTGAGGACGCCCCCCCCCCCCCCCCCCCCGCCCATCGAGAAGATATTCAAGAAGTCTGAGTTCTACCTCCTATAATTGCCGATTTTTTTGTGTCAGCTCGCCTGTCTGGAGATATAGATGCCACAAATACCTTAAACTTCGACGTATCCTACGATACACAACTCATCACATTCTCCACATACACTGTTATATAGAATAAACCTCTTTATCTCAACAGGCGGGTGTCCGTCCCCGGTCGGACTTAATCGTCTTCTCGATAAGAGATTGTTGAAGGTCGTGTTTACGATCTCTTTGGCCGGTCAACTGTGTGTCTAAATTCCTTACTGTATGACCCTCAACTGTGTGTCTAAATTCCTTACTGTGTGACCCTCAAATGTGTGTTTAAATTCCTTACTGTATGACCGTTAACTGTGTGTCTAAATTTCCTACTTTATGACCGTTAACTGTGTGTCTAAATCTCTTACTTTATGACCGTTAACTGTGTGTCTAAATTCCTTACTGTATGACCTTTAACGATGTTACCGTCTGTGGCTTGGCAGTTATGAAAGCAGACGCTCACCTGCGGATCGGAAGGTCGTGGGTTCTCACCCTGGAGGAGCCGGACTTTTTTCAAAAATTACCTTGGCTTCCAGGTCGTCCCAACCTTGAGTAGGTACCAGGTGCAGTTCTGCAAGTAAAGGCGGCCGGCGTGATGATGACCCCATCACCAATCTTGTGCTGTTGGTCTATAGAATATAGGTCTAGCCCTATATACCCAATACGCATGAAAGGCGTGGAAAAGGGCTCTTTACTTTACGTTACTTTACTTTACTTGCCGATACTTGCGGAATCTAGTCTTCCCTTCTGTTAATCTTTTGATATTAACCAGCATTATACAAAATGAGGAATATTTTATACATTCTTTCGTTGTCAATTAAGACGAGTAAGAGAGTTGTTAAAAGCTATTTAAATCCTATCTTGGTGTTAGTTAGTTAGTTAGTTAGTTAGTTAGTTAGTTAGTTGGGTTATCCTCATTGCACTCCGGACATGTCCATAGGTGCTCAGATCCTCCCCTCAGTATGAACCCCAACGTCCGATGGCTAATAGTACCAGTTCTATGTTGATTAACAAGTCTTCTGGCGTAGCTGGTGTGCGTCTCGTTTTTTGCTGTGCCGATCTTAATTCCCAAGTCTGCCATTCTGGCGAGTGATGTGGATTCACTGCCACCAAAGTCGTCTATCCTTCCCATTTCTCTGAGGGCATTGATAATATCAGCATGATCCATAGGCTGACCGTCGGTAGTGATAGCGGATCCAGCCAACCTGTCAGCTCTTTCATTTCCATCGACGCCTGCGTGTCCCGGAACAAAAATAAAGGTGACTCCACGGACAGTGGACTTCTGTAATGATTCAAGCCATTGTCTTCGCACTGAACCTGCCTGAACCCTCCGGATCATACTCATTGAATCACCGAGTATACACACGCGGGTGTATTTTTGTGTTTCAAGCCAGGCAAGAGCTTGTGTCACTGCCATCACCTCCATCGTCATGCTGCTGGTTGTCATGGAGAAGGCGCCGTTGGCTTCTTTGACTGCTCTGCCCGCTGAGCGTGCTGTAAATGCCCATGCGCTTCTTCTTTGGCGTCCTATCTTGGTGTGTGGAATCGAATCGTGGACAATTGGTAAAATAGGGGAAACTTATTTGGAAGCTACAAAGATTTGGTTTTTAAGACGAATGATGAGCATGAATAATGCGGACAGACACAAAGAATCATGAAGAAGTCTTGAAAGAAACTGACTCACGAAGAGAAATGATTGCCCACATCAGAAAGAGACAGTTTACCTTCTTTAGTCATGTGGTGAGAAGGAGAAACTTGAGTACATCGTGACAGTAGGAAAGTTGGAGGGGGAGAGAGGCAGAGGGATACCGAGAGAACAGATGCTGGACAGTTTAACATTATGGTATGGAAGATCATCTGTGTCAGAGTCAATTGAAAAAACACGAGACAGAAGTTTGTGGACAGACATGACTACAAACACCACACGGCATGGACTTTAAAAAGAAGAAGAAGAAGATATCTATGTTTGTGAGTATGGGATTGAATACAGTCGAAAACGTGGTCCTGTGTGTGAGTATAGAATGTAATACAGTCGAAAACGTGTTCCTGTGTATGAGTATGGAACGGAATACAGTCGAAAACGTGGTCCTGTGTGTGAGTATGGAATGGAATACAGTCGAAAAATTGGTGCTGTGTATATGAGTATGGAATGGAATACAGTCGAAAACGTGGTCCTGTGTGTGAGTATTAAATGGAATACAGTCGAAAACGTGATCCTGTGTGTGAGTATGAAATGGAATACAGTCGAAAACGTGATCCTGTGTGTGAGTATGAAATGGAATACAGTCGAAAACGTGATCCTGTGTGTGAGTATGGAATGGAATACAGTCGAAAACGTGGTCCTGTGTGTGAGTACGGAATGGAATACAGTCGAAAACGTGGTCCTGTGTGTGAGTATGGAATGGAATACAGTCGACAGCGTGGTCCTGTGTGTGAGTATGGAATGAAATACAGTCGAAAACGTGGTACTCTGTGTGAGTAAGGAATGGAATACAGTCAAAAAAGTCTGGCTTCTGTCAACAAGGATCGTTATGTGGTTTCTTTTCGAGTCCTCGTTTTCGAAAAAGTTTTTTTCCCATGTCTGCGCCTATTTACTGATTTTCCGTTCTCTTCTCCGCATGATATGAAAAGTTTATTTAAGGTAAATTAAGGATTTAGAGGGAAGCTGGTTGGTCCAACGATTACCCATCGCAGAGTTCTCATGTGAGAGACCCGGGGTCGAATCAATGGACAGTTTGGGGATTTGTTTCAACTGGGGGCAAAAATAAAATCCTAAACTGCAACAGCACTAACCACGTGATTCTACATCTTCAGGCTTAAAGATCCCCCCCCCCCCTTTTCTGGCCTTATCGCAAAAAGTGGTAAATACACAGTGTGACCATGGTTTAGTTCGACGTTAGTCTCTCCAGACCACGCCAATATACACACTAGCTAACTTCTGATTGGAGTTCCTACCGTTAATATCGCGTGTTGTATATTTTAGTACGCCAGCGCTTTTAACACTCCAAAAATATGGAGAAACTGGGTCTAAACCCCCCCCCCCCCTTTCACCACAGAGAGAGTGCTGCAACCTTTGACACAGGCATTTTCTTTCTCCGAATGAAAACGTAAATGCAAGACATCGCAGAAACTAAACAACAAAGCGGGACACACCCGTAGCCTTCAGGAAAGTCGACCAGCCCAACAAACTTGTGAATGAAAAGTGACCTACTCTGTTTGGTGAGACTAACGTCAAACTAACCTTAAAATGCATTCAGCTGAAAATAGAACATTTTACTAATATCTTGAGCTGAAAACATAATATCTTAATAGTACTTTGAGCTGAAAACAGGACATCTTAATAATATTTTGGGCTAAAAACAGGACACCTTACTAACATTTTAGGCTGAAAACAGGACATCTTACAAATGTTTTGGACTGAAAACAGGACACCTTACAAATATTTTGGGCTGAAAACAGGACACCTTACTAATATTTTAGGCCGAAAACAGGACATCTTACTAATATTTTGAGCTGAAAACAGGACAGCTTACTAATATACATAACTTCTCGGTCCCCCTCTGCCTCTACTCCCCTCGAGCTTTCTCACCGTCACGATGTATTCCAATTTTCTCCTTCTTATGAAATGATAAAAAAATGTGGATTATCTCCTGTTGATGTAGGCAGTCAGTTCATTTCGGGAGTTGGTTTCTTTCAACACATCTTCATTACTCTTTTTCTATGTCCAAGGTATTCTCACCATTCGTCTTCAAACCCCCGTCTCCCCCACTTCTAAATATTTTGCACTAATCGTCCAACCGTCCATGATACACTTCCGTATATCAGGATAGGATTTATATAGTTCTTGAGAATTCTCTTTCTCTTTTTGTGTATGTAAAGTAACTAGATTACATCTGACAGGAAAATGAATATTCGATTTCAGAAAACAGCCACACGGTGGTGAGACACCGATCCATATGTGATAAAATCCCGCTCTATGGAATCGATTCTGTAGCCTTTAAATGTTAAATGCACTTTGCAGATTCAAGAGAGATAGCATTTATTGAAATGGAATGATTGAGTCAATGCTTTAAAAGTGTGAAAAAAAAACAACAACAACAACAACTGGAAAATTGAAGTATGTTAGCTTTAAAGAACACATTATATTAATTTAAAAAAAAGGGGGTTGGCGGTTGGGGGGGGGGGTGGGGGGGGGGGGGGGGGGGGGGTCTGTTGCGGCTACAAGCTTTCTACAGCAGGCAGCCACTAGGTTAGTTGCGTATCCTTTATAGGACGTTGCAGAACCAACCCCAGCCGCCCCTGGCTATTGTGTGGTTTCTCTAAGCAAATTTACGACCGCCCAGGAAGCAATGACAAACTACTAGATGTAAATTGCCTAGAGAAACCACACAACAGCCAGGGCCTGTTAGGGTTGGTTCTGCAATGTCCTGTAGAGGATCCGCAACTAGTTTGGCATTGCTTTTTTGACGGTCGGCTTATTGATACCACTGTCGAAACCAACGCAAGGCGCATGTCCCGCAGCTGGGATCGAACCCGGCACCCCGGCATTACGAAGCGTTCGCATCGACTTAGAGGTAGCCACAAGTTGATTAAAAAAACATAACATGATACAGGACTCTTTTTACTCCATAGGCGCATGGATCGGACAGTAAGCAGCTGCATTTACATAGAGCAGTGGGCTGCCTGCTCTCGAGGCATGGCGTCCTCCTCGAGTGCTGGAGGTTCTGAATTCAAGCCTGGTGAAGGCTGGGAGTCTTTCACGTGGACTTCTAGTAATTTCCCCTGGTCTCTGGGTAGTAAGATCGGACGCCCGTTTGTGTTGTTGCGCACGTAAAAAAATATCTTTTCAGTTGTAAATAAAACAGAGTAGCCTATCGGCGCTGCCCATTAAAAAATTTAAAGTTAAAAATCTACCTAAAGTATTAAAGGATCCTCGCCGGTGCTACGGAGTTCGTGCACTGCGCTGAGATTATTCAGGCTCAGACTTTAGTCAGTAGTAAAACGGAGTACGTATGGGCTACTCCTTGTGCCATGATGTTGATCCGTCGTCTGAACCTAAACCTAATTTACATGGACCAATAACTCTATGTGGGTTCTCGGGTCCCGTTTTGAGGACACAGTAACAGAGCCACTACCGCTTTAACAAACGTGTTCGTAAAAGACAACTAGTAATCTGGTAATCCTAGTTTCAGCTTCATAGCAAACGGGTCACCCCATAGTTGCTCCGCTCCTGTGCCAACGAAAAAACACACGTAGCTCACAGTGTCACACCATGCACTCAACTCAGAAGCTGGGCGACGAAACTATGCAACTAATTAGGCGTGTTGCCTTCGAGGTCAGAGTGCATATTTCTGAAAGGCGAAGAGCAAAGTCTGCATACAAATAAGCCAGATCTGTAAAACGGGTTGAGCTGAGTTGAGTTAAGTCAAGAATTGGCATCACAGCACTTTGAAATTCCCATGCATGCTTCGTAGCAGCCAGCGCAGAGTTCCAATACTGATTATACAGGCCACAATCTGGTTACATGTCCGTCTTGCCTTTCTTATAAGTGTAATGATCCGGCCAGACCCTCTGGTTATACTCTGGTGACTAGAGAAAAGATCAAAGAATGCTTACTACCCGTCACCTTTCCAGTGAAGCTTGCCACTCTGCTCTGTAAAACGGATATGCATGCAAGTGTCAAGTTATGGAACAAGACCAGAAGTGGAGTAATAATCGAAACTTCCCATCGGAGTTTACAGCCGGTGAAAGAAGAAGAAGAAGAAGAAGAAGAAGAAGAAGAAGAAGAAGAAGAAGAAGAAGAAGAAGAAGAAGAAGAAGAAGAAGAAGAAAGATGAAGAAGAAGAAGAAGAAGAAGAAGAAGAAGAAGAAGAAGAAGAAGAAGAAGAAGAAGAAGAAGAAGAAGAAGGAGGGAAAGAAGAAGACGACGAAGAAGGGAAAGAAGAAGAAAGAAGAAGAAGAAGAAGACAGAGGATTCGGCACTTAGTAAATGAAATGGTCATCCCACAGGTCCCGTTAACGTCTCGTGAAAATCGCCCTGGGAGCCCATTTCGTTTTATTAAACTCGCTTCTGGTGCAGGTTCGAACTCAAAGCTTCTGTGTTGACAGGCACATGTCTAGCCATCACACTGCTTTTTAGCAGTGCACCTTCTTCCTCTTTATTCCCTGCCCCCTTCCATAGGGCAAGTCGTCCGATCATTTGCTATCATATGCAGCACAGTCATAGCTCCTGCCAGTCTTTCTCACTTTAATCTTTCCCTTTTTACTCGGTGTCCCATTATTTAAAAAAAAAAAAAAAAAGTGAGCTATATATTTCTTAGGAGACCTCAAACTAAGAGATAAATACCTGGGTGGCCTGGTCATATGAATGGGTCAAGACAAGATCATCAAACTGATCCGTGATTGTGGTGATCGCGTGAGATGGCGAGACGTGACAGCTTACTCTTACCGGCTCATGATGATGATTAAAATAAACTCCAGCATCTGCTAGGTGTTTGTGGTGAGCCAAACATGAGCAAGTCCTCGAAACCCCGTTCAACCGTATAAGATATTTAAAATAGGTTAGCCCTACAGCTGTGAAATAACTTGCAGTCAATGTAGGGGTATTATAATAAAGGAGGAGAACAAATTAATCCATTTTCGTCCTTTTTAGGACGACATTTTTTGTTATTTGAAGCCCCACCCTGGCTTTTGCCAGGGGCCGCAATATGGCCAGTTGTCTGAACGCGGTTTCTGTGACCTCTCCACGGCGATCCTCATCTACATGGTGGCACTTTGTGTCATCGGGTGTTTATCGCTTGTGTGATGTCCTGGTTGGGTCGAAAGTCAGTCAGTCAGTCGAGGAGAACAAAAATAGCAGACATAGAAGAGATATGTTTCGGAATTTATGGAATTCTACTTTTTAATATACGGCAAATAAAAAATATCGACTGACATAAACAAACGACCCAGTCACAGATTTCTCGTCTGCTAGGCGAGATGGATGCGCGGGTCTAGCGGATAGACGGCCGATCACAGTTGGTTCAAGCTGTTTTCTAGAATCTTACCGTTTTCTATACATAATTTCTTGCCCAAGTCAAGTTAATTTGATATTTCTGTGGTTATTTGTTAATTTTGAAACTATAGTTATTAGTTTATTTGTATTAAAGTGTCGCATACAGCGCTGTTGGTTGGTCGCTCAGCAGTTAGTTACTCAGAATCGAGTGTTGATTATCTAATAAATTATCATTGTGGGTTCCGTGGCCCGATTTAATGAGGAAGATAGAATAAACTTACTGCTCCTTAACAAACATGTCGTAAAAGGCATGTATTTAAGGATTTGCTGTGCACTTAATTTATTATATGAGATTTCCCAAAACTGAATGTAGTCTAGTAAGTAATAGAATATGCTCAATGACATAGTAACTATAAATAGTATATTATTAATATATAGACTAGTAGTGTAGTCAGTGTGGCTAAGGTCTTGTGAACGTGCTTCCTAATTTTGTGTTGATACCAGCTGCAGGCGATTTGGCAGCAGACCATCTTTCATTGGTTGCAGGCAGTGCTGTTGAGTGTGCTATTGTTCAGAAATCAGTGGCAAAATTCTGAACATTAAAATTTAACTAAAAAAAAAAAAGAAGCAACAACAGCCGAAAAATTATAAGATTGGATCTGCAACATCCTGTAAAGGATACACATCTGAATACATCATCATCATCATGTAGCAGGTCCTTCTCATCACGGTCTGCCTGAAAGAAACTCGGTCTCTCGCCAGCTCTTGCACCTCATGTACTTTCATACTCAAGGAGTCACTTATATCCTGTGCCCATCTTTGTGTTGGTCGGCTCCTGCTCCTCCTTTCTGGTACCATGCCTTCTGCTATAATCTTTTTCCAATCTGTCGTGGCGCTTGATATGACCAAAATATTTCAGCTTCCGAGACAGGATGCTGTTTATTAGCCAATCTTCCTTGATGTTCACATCTTTCAAGATGTCAGTATTTCTTCTCTTCTTTGTCCAAGATATTCTGAGAATCTTTCTGTATTGTTTCAGCTGAAAAGACCCTATTCTCTGTCTTAAGAACTGGGAGAAAGTCCATGACTCACATCCGCATGTTGCTACAGGGAAGATGCATGCTCTCAAAATTCTAATTCAGAATTCTAATCTCAATACAGTGTTGTGTTATTCTGACAGCTGAGCAGCTGTGTGTGACCAATCACAGAGTTTAAGCTGCAGACTGTACTATCATAGTTTATTACCCTGTGTATATTGTTTGTGACATTGAAGTTTCTTCTAAACAGTGAGTAACTCTAACTGTTTATTAAATCTCAGTTATAGGCAAGCAGGGTTGAACAGGATGTTTTTGGTATAATTACCACCCCCAGTAATATTGGGCACTTTTATTATTGGACACAATTTGTGCAGGCTGCCATAAGGGACACTGAAAGTATCTTCAACAACTTTCTGTTCAAGTACAGATTCATGGTAAGTGATAAGTACATATTTTACATCACTTGTACGTTCTGTCTTTTCTTCTTCATACATCTTCTTACCTCTTTTTTAATCACACTGTTAGTTTTAGTTGAGCTTTCAGCTTCACTGCAGTCGGAATTCCACAAACCTGCTCCGTTTCTGTGTCAGTGAAAATCAAATGAAAGATCTCTCACTGTCGCATTTGAAAAACTGGTGTACAAACAATTAGTGCCAGAACAATCCAGAAAAATATGTGCACAGTAAATGCATATTTCACTTGCTAGAGGTGCCAAAGCCAACAGTTGCCACCAGAAATGCAGTTTGTCGGTGATGGAAGTAGTTGTGCACATTAAATTGGCTATACGCACGTAGGATAATTACATAGGGTATGTCACCAGCTCACACGTAAACGGGCTACTGGCCATACTGAATACCATGACACAGCTGCTGCACAAATAAAAGGCAATCCACAGAATAACACAGCTTAAATGGCTGCCTGCACTAAACTCAGTAGCTGAGGCAGCGAAACCATAGACTGCCATCCATATGTGGAAACTGCATTAGCAAAGTGCTGTCGGAAGCAAAAATAACTTTGAAGCTTAGCATTCTGCCTTGCCTAATCCTCCATTTTAGGCCAGAAGTTACACACTGTTACCAGGTTGTAGTCCAGTGGCACAGTGGCATTCTGTATTTTTCTTGCATTTCTCAGGTGGCTTGAATGATGATTTTGTTAATCTTTTTTTTTTTTTTTTGCAAGATTAAGTTTTACTGTTGATCCATCTCTTCCTTGGTTTTCCTCTCATCTTCTGCCCAGATATTCTACTGTAGAAGGTTTCATATATAGTTAAGTCTAGCTGCATTCTTATTAGGATGGCCAAATCACTCCATTTCCTGGTTTTTCACTGTAGTTCAGGCACAGTTTTGTTCCAATTATGGGCAGGCCAATTAATTTCGCTTAAGCTAGCCACCTTTCAGTCCAGCACATCTGATTGCAGCAAGTTGAGTTGAGTTGAGTCAAGAATTGACATCACGGCACTCAGGGCATTCCCATGTGTACGCCATCCTCATCTTCAGCAGCCAGTGCAGAGTTCCAGTACTGATGGTACTCGGCCACAATCTGGTTATATGTCCTTCTTGCCTTTCCTCTGAGTGTTTTGAGCCGCTGGTTACACCCTGATTGCAGCAAATTCTTTATTAGTTTCTGTGTACAACTTACTTTTTAAGGAACAATTGGTTTTTCTCCCCCTTCCCCACAACAAAAAATGGGTTTTTGGTACCCACAGGATTTCTCTTCTTCTTGGTATCACCAGCTTTACAATCTGGCGGAAATTTCTGGTTGTTCGTCAACTTTCAGATTTTGGTCTTATTCCAGAGCTTCGGTTTTGCATGTACAACTATTTTACAGATCTAAATAGTTACAGATTTGCTGGAAATGGATTTGTGGGGCCAGATGTTTCAATACTGCAGCGTGGCTGTATACTACAACAGCACATTTAAACTACCTTTTTTAAATGTGACCGAAGCAGAAGAAGTTGTACAAATTCTACTGGTGTTGTGCCATAGTCTCTAATTTCTCTGAGTCCCAGGTAGTCGTTACTTAGAGTTGAGTTAACTCTTTCAGTCCTAGGTGGGTGTTACTAAGAGTTAAGTTAACTCTTTAAGTCCCAGGTGGGTGTTACTTAGAGAGTTTAGTTAACTCTTTCAGTCCCAGGTGGGTGTCACTTATAGTAGAGTGAACTCTTTCTGTCCCAAGTTGGTGTTGCTTAGAGTTGAGTAAACTCTTTCAGTCCCAGGGGGTTTAGCATCAGAGGCCCAGTGGGTAGTAAAGAATGATATATGATCAGCACATCCTGCATTCATCGGGCTTCTAGATAGGAACCTTTCAATGTATAATGCGCTCCTTGGGACTGAAAGAGTTAAGATTTCCGTTCTAACATACACAATCTCTCTGTGTGAGTTCCAGGGCTCCATGGCTCCATTTGGGAGAGAAAAGAGTAGACTCACTGCCCTTCTAACAAGCATGTCCTATGAGGCGACTAATTAGGGATTTCAAATTTGGCATGCATCTGCCTCGACGTTAAGGAACCAGCCATCTGCATACAAATGAGCCAGATCTGTAAAACAGAAATGCATGTAGGATCAAGTTCAGGATCAAGGCCAAAGTCCACGAGTGGACAACCAACCAGAACTTAGGACTGGAGTTTACAGTAGGTGAATCTTAAGGAGAATAAGTAGAAGGAGACCATGTACAATAGCATCTGATGGCTAATAGCATCCAGTTCTGTGTTATGTCTTATGTGTCTAGACCTGTCAGGAATTCTCCTTATGGAATCACTTAGTAGACAAATGTGGCAATAGTCCTGTAATTCCTGCCACAGGAATGCTTGTGTTACCACATGCTATTGGCATATTCCCTGCAAGTTTCACTGGTGGCTGATAGTTGTTTTGGTGATTTATTCTTCATACCTTTAGGTGATTCTTTGGTGTTATTATTTCAGGGTTGAAGGACTAGTATTACATTGATAAGTCAAAGGATGCCTAATTTTGCTGACGCCATTGATATTGGCTGTTCTCATCCAGTGATGTGTAGATAGCGGTTTATATTTAATGTTGAATTAAGAATTGACATCAAAACACTCAGGACACCCCCAGAAGCACTTGGTCCCCATCTTCAGCAGCAAGCGAAGGGTTCCGATGGCACCAGTAGTTATATGATTGTGTATCCGTCTCGCCTTTCCCTTGAGTGTTGAGCGTCCGCCAGATCCCAGGGTAACTTTTTGGAACACCATTCTCCTCAGACCATAATGATCTATAATGCCTCTGCACTGTTCACGGACTTCCAAAGGACTCTCCTAACATCTAACTTGTCATACATCAGTTAATCACCAGATGGTGCAGAATCGGCAAGTCTATCTGCCTGCTCATATTCAGTCTAAAACAGATCGGCAGTTTTGAAACCTTTCTGGCAGACAACTAGAACATTCTCCCGTACTTTACAGCTATACCAGTTTGTATTATCCCTAAAAGTAAGATTTCTAAATTTAAAGTAGAAAAGTAATAAACAGCCAGTTCCCAAAAATCCGAACTACTGACTAGAAACAGTGACACTGACACACACATCGCAACACGACTGTCTCCCGTGAATTACATTTAAAATTTCTGTAATCTAACAGCTTGTATGTCCACTTTACAATATCCGCTTGTCGATTTGTAATACGAATACAATCAGAACACAGAAGTTTGTAAGCATGTTATAATGTCACAAAATGCAACATGGAAACGCTTGCAGTAACCTTTTTCCGAAGGGACTCAGCCAAAATGTGCCGTGATTCAGTTGTACGGCCTTACTGGAGCTGGCCGTGGTTCCTTCTTACCCCTCAGTAGATACACTCCGCCTTCCACGGAACCACCCCTTATTTATACACTTTTTGGGCGACGTGTTTGTTAAGGTAGGGGGGGGGGATGACTATATTCTCCCACCCCCACCCCACCCCGAATGGGGCACCGTAACCCACACAGAGAAATATAATTTTCACAATGTTCTGGGAATTGTCTTGGAAGGAACGTCGAAGGGAAAAGGCAACGACCATCCGCACCTGTATGTAGCGGGCTGGAATGAAAAAAAAAAGTCTTATACTTCATTAATAAACCAGCATTCGGTCCTGTTCACGTTTCCCGGCCCATGCACACACTACCTGACCTTTTATTAATACTTTCTCATACTTTTCTACGTCGGAGGGGTGTCACGTTGTCTTCCCTCCAGTTACATCAGCGTCGATGTCGCGTGTTCAATACTGCACGACGATGCAGATTTCAACGACCCCAGAACATGTAGAACTGGTCCTAACCCTAACCTCCCCCCAACCCACAGCATCAGCCTAGGTCACACAAGAGACTCTTTTCGAAGAAACCTGTACACCCCTCTGACCTAGATCAGACTGAGAAAGTGTGTAGATAGTCCGGAAAACGTGAACAGGTCCCCCCCATTCTTCTCCATATCTTCCGATCTCCATGGCATGTATAGTCTTCTTTTTCTTCTCCTTAGTGTTCCTCCAGCTTTAAAGCCAAGGTGGACAATTGTGGTTGTTCATTCACTTGTGGATTTCGGCGTGTTCAAGAAATTCGGTGTTGCTTGTGCATCAGTTTCATAGATCTTTATTATTTGTAATCAGACTGTTGGTTCCTTGACTCTCAGGAACACCGTATTAAAAGCTGAAGGAGGTCGTGGTTTACACTACGTGGGTCCACTGGGGAAAGTAAAATGCAGGGGACGGGGAGGGGGGGGGGGAATCAGATGTAGACTAGAGAACAACGTTGGCGACATAAGACTGACGCTGTAGAGAGGATACTCAACCTGTCACAGAGATGGTGGAGCATATTGACCGTTTTGTGTAGACAACTTTTAAAGGTAATTTGTTATTTCATCATCTTTTAAATGGTTTAAGAGGGGCTGCGTGGTCTTAAGGCATGGTGTCCGCCTCGAGTGCTAGATGTTCCGGGTTCAATCTCCGGAAATTCGGTGTTGCTTGTGCATCAGTTTTATAGATCTTTATTATTTGTATGCAGACTGTTGGTTCCTTGACTCTCAGGAACACCGTATTAAAAGCTGAAGGAGGTCGTGGTTTACACTAGGTGGGTCCACTGGGGAAAGTGAAATGCAGGGGACGGGGGATCAGATGAAGACTAGAGAACAACGTTGGCGACATAAGACTGACGCTGTAGAGAGGATACTCAACCTGTTGTTCCCGACCCTTTCTGTGTGCGTCCAACGACTCTTTCACAGGGGTCGCCTAAGACCATCGGAAAACATATATTTATTCAAGTTATTAGGGAAAGTAATTGTTTTGAGGTCGCTACAACACGAGGCTACTGTATTAAAGGGTCGCCGCATTAGGCAGGTTGAGAACCACTGCTGCAGAGTGTCCCACGAAACTAACCCGGCTAAGCCGAACGCCAAATACCCGATAAAGGCGGATATGTCAGCCGAAACGGGGCAAATATCGCAGCTGTGAGTTAGATATTTCTCTCTTTTGGCCTTAACTGTTAATTTTCATCGTTCTCCTGTGGCTATGTGTACTTCTGTATCTAAAGCCATCCAGTTTACTTTCCCGTCAGCGGTGGGTCTATTCCAGCGCCCCCCCCCCAGAACCCAACGGCGCTGACGGGGTTCTGGGGGGCGCTGGAATAGACCCACCGCTTTGTAATAATCAATACGTAATGAAGGATTTGCTGTAATCGGAAATTTCGGGCCCAGAGCCACAGTTATCTCATCTTAGCTGTAAACAACAATAAAATTTGTCAGCTGCATATTTAAGGGCAGAGGCAAAAGAATAAGAAGGAGAAGAAGAAGATGAATATGAAGAAGACCGCCGCCCCCCTTCCAAATCCTGAACAGAGCATTATGCCATGTATGTATTGATTTTCAGTGTACCGCCATAAATACGCCAGGTTTGTCTGGAATCTTCATTGCGTACTCTGCCCGGCCAGGTCGGATATGAGAATCTCAGTCATGTTGACTGTTGGCTGTAGGGGAAGAGATCAGACGCATTAACTGGTTCTGTGGCGTTATTTGGTGGCTAGACCTGGGGGCTAAGGCCATGAACACTTGACTTGTTGGTTCTTTCTTGGATGAATGTCACAGAGATGGTGGAGCATATTGACCGTTTTGTGTAGACATTTAAAGGTAATTTTTTCCCTTATCGTTTAAATTGTTTAAGGGAGGCTGCGTGGTCTCAAGGCATGGTGTCCGCCTCGAGTGCTAGAGGTTCTGGTTTCAATCTCCGGTAAGGGCTTGGATTTTTTCACGTGAACTTGGACTTCTAGTAATTCCCCTTGGTCTCTGGGTAGTGAGATCGGACGCCCGTGTTCATTGTTGCGCAGGTAAATAATCCCGTGGCAGCTGGAAATCGAAAAAGAGTAGCCTAACGGAACTGCCCGGACAAAATTTGGAGTTTAAAATCTACCCAAAGAATTTCAGGATCCTCGCCGGTGCTACAGAGCCTGTGCACTGCTCTGAGCGTCTTCGGACTCAGACGAGTTGGAAGAAGAACGGAGCACTTATGGGTTACTACCCTTGTGACATGATGTTGATGCGGCGTTCAAATCTCAAACATTAAATCGTTTAGTTGTTAGGATACATCGATGATGACTGCTGAGAAGAGAGGAAATTAAAAGGTATGACAGAGCCATCAGGGAAATTTTGGAGAGAAACAGACTCCAGTGAATCAAGAGGTGAGGACAAATACGCTGACGTTGGATAGGACACACACTGAGAAACTCTGATGCCAATTTAACTTAAATGTTTTTGCGCCGGAACACACATGGTTAAAGTAATAAAGGCAGACCAGAGGGGGCTGTTGGGTGAAGTTATACAAATAGGAAGGACATAGAATGAGCTGCATGTGAAAAAACATTTTACAGGACAACCTGGCATGAGTTGATTAAGGGCACAAGCAGGACAGTTAAGGACATCGTTTAAAGGTACGTGTGTTTACATTGGCTGTAGGCCTCCATCTTCTCGTATTTTTATAAATCTATTAGCGGGTAAGGTAAAGGATATGTTTGCACGCATTTTTACATTTTGAATTTGTGATGTTAGTCTGTTGGCGCGGCAAGGTAAAGGATATGTTTGCACGCATTTTTACATTTTGAATTTGTGATGTTAGTCTGTTGGCGCGGCAAGGTAAAGGATATGTTTGCACGCATTTTTACATTTTGAATTTGTGATGTTAGTCTGTTGGCGCGGTAAGGTAAAGGATATGTTTGCACACATTTTTACATTTTGAATTTGTGATGTTAGTTTGTTGGCGCGGTAAGGTAAAGGATATGTTTGCACGCATTTTTACATTTTGAATTTGTGATGTTAGTCTGTTGGCGCGGTAAGGTAAAGGATATGTTTGCACACATTTTTACATTTTGAATTTGTGATGTTAGTCTGTTGGCGCGGTAAGGGTAAAAGGATATGTTTGCACACATTTTTACATTTTGAATTTGTGATGTTAGTCTGTTGGCGCGGTAAGGTAAAGGATATGTTTGCACACATTTTTTACATTTTGAATTTGTGATGTTAGTCTGTTGGCGCGGTAAGGTAAAGGATATATTTGCACACATTTTTACATTTTGAATTTGTGATGTTAGTCTGTTGGCGCGGTAAGGTAAAGGATATATTTGCACACATTTTTACATTTTGAATTTGTGATGTTAGTCTGTTGGCGCGGTAAGGTAAAGGATATGTTTGCACACATTTTTACATTTTGAATTTGTGATGTTAGTCTGTTGGCGCGGTAAGGTAAAGGATATATTTGCACACATTTTTACATTTTGAATTTGTGATGTTAGTCTGTTGGCGCGGTAAGGTAAAGGATATGTTTGCACACATTTTTACATTTTGAATTTGTGATGTTAGTCTGTTGGCGCGGTAGCGTAGTGCACAGTCGCTCGCATGCCGGCCCAGATGTCCTAGGTTTGAATAGTGGCAGATTGATCTCATAATGACTTTGGCTTCCGTTTGGGCCCAGTTGGGATTGGGTACCATGTAAAATCCAGGGAAGTAAAGGCGTCCGGTGTGATGTTGACCCTTCATTGAGTGCCTGTTGGTCTATGCAAATATGAATCTAGCATCAGATTAGCGAGGCGCCTCTCTGATATATGATATATCTAATAAAAAATTAAAAACAGACATTGTATTGATTGGCACCTATAGAAAGAAGTAGAAAGATAGAAGACACACTAGACAACATACAAATCTAAAGCTACAGTTGCCGTGAGTGGAATCGAACCTGTCACTCCCAAATGGCATGTGCGCCTCGCCATGGAAACAAGTGTACTTAGATGCATGACAAACTAGGCACCCCAAAGAAGGTGTCTTCATTGACCATGTCTGTCGTAGTGCTTGAAATCCACAACTATTGAATACGGACGGAATTCATGTCACCATAGGTTACATAAATCATAAGCATAGGTCGAATAACAAACACTGCAACAATCTACAAAGTGCCTCTTGGGCAAAGTATCGTTTACTTACTTTTAACATATTGAGTTTAACGTATTAAGTACTGGTACCATTGGAATTGGAACTCTTCGCTTGCTGCTGAAAATGGGGACTGAGCACTTATGGGTGGGTCCCGAGTGCTGTGATGACGATTCGTAATTCACAATTTAGCGTATTGAGTATGTACCTCTAGACACATTATTATTTGGAAAACAAATCGGCACTGGACGAGTGTTGTGGCCGGTATCACATCCCCGCATTTACTCCCTGGAACCTTTCCTGGTAGTCGTGTTAGACTGGGCCCTACTTATAAAACACTATATTTAGCACACCGTGAGAGGAAACAAGCAGAGAATCATGTAACAGGTACTGAAATTGGAAACAAATGAATTAGGCAACGAGGAAATCGAAGAAAAACTCATCTACAGCGTACATTGGTGAGAGAGGCCGCAGGGGCCGGACTGGATTCAACCCATGGTACTGACAGGATTGCTGCAAGCCCTGTGTAACATATAACGACACAACAGAATGGCAGTGATGGTCTTAGAGGTCAGGTTTATTTAGATAGTTCCCATCTCACTGATGATTCGAGCCAGTGTCCATTAGTCCGACATGGAAGCAGATTTGGTGTTCACTGTCTGTGTCATTAGGGACACAACTAATTTAGCTAGGGGGCTACGTGGTTTCGAGGGTCTGGCTGGCTCACTGCGTTCAGAGGAAAGGCAGGACAGACATGTAACCAGATACTAATTTAGCTAGGGGGCTGCGTGGTCTCGAGGTATGGTGTCCGTCTTGAGTGCTAGAGGTCCCGGGTTCAGGGCTAGGGTTTGTTTTCACGGGGACTTCTAGTAATTCCCCCTGGTCTCTGGTTAGTGAGATTGGACGCCTGTGTATATTGTTGCGCACGTAACAAAAACTCCCTTGGCAGTTGTAAATAAAAAAAAAGTAGCCTAACAGCGCCGCCTGTGCAAAATTTAGGGTAAAAAATTTACTCAAAAGAATTTCGGATCCTTGTTGGTGCTACGGAACCCTTGCACTGCGCTGAGCTACTTCGGACTCACACTTGAGTTAGAAGAAGAAAGGAGCACTTATGAGTTACTACCCGTGTGCCATGATGTTAATCCGTTGTTCAAACTAATTTAGCTACTGTTTCTCTCATTAGGGACAGTAAAATAAAGTTAATATTTGGCCCATTATAAACAACAGTAATTTAGCTAATGTTTGTGTCATTAAGGACAATAATAATAATTAACTTAAGAGTTGAGAACCCACATCACAACATCTGGGGCCTTCCCATTAACAGGCCTTCCCCGTCTCCAGCAGCTCCACTACTAATGGTGCCGATTATAGCCTGACGATAAATGATGTCATATGCGTTTCCTCTGAGTTTTGAGTGTCTTCCAGATCTGTTGATGACTTCATCTCATTTCATTTCTGTTTCAGACAGCAGTGATCTGTTCGCGCTTCCGAGTTGTTCCTACGTCTCCTACAAGGACTTTATCTCCTTCTTGTTCTTCTTCTCTTCCACCTTGTACCTCATCGAAGTGTCGGGGGGAGATGTAACATTCGTTGATGAGCTCTGTTAAGAGCACTATTAAGACTGATGTTCATTTCTGTAAGGCTGTTCTTAATGCCATCACTCCATATTTTCCGAGGTCTTCGACTCGCTCTATACCCGTTGTAACTGTTTAGTGTGGCTCGCTGTGGCAGATAGTACCAGGGCATTCTTGTTAGGTGTCCAAACCACTTCATCTGTTGTTCTTTGATGACCTGTAAGACTGGCTTTATTCCTAGCATTCGTCTGACTTTATCACGTCTGCATTATCGTGTAACACTTTCCCCGTTGTGGATTCCGGGGCTTCATGGATGTGGGTGGGATGGAATAGACCCACTACCCACAACAAGCATGTGGTAAAAGGCGTCTAGTTAGGGGAGTGTTCTTGTAAATCGAGGTGCATCTGCATGGGAGGTAAGTTAGCCACCGTCTGCATATAGATAAGCCATATCTGTAAAACGGACCTGCACGCAAAGCTCAGGTTCTAGAAAAAGACCAGAATCCAGAAGTAGACGAACAACAAGAACTTTCCGCTAGAGTTTACAGCCGGTGAAAGCTAAAAAGAATAAGAAGATACATCAGTTCACCATCCAATAGAGCAAAGCCAGCCACCATGTCTGCTTGTTCATTTTCCGACACACATCCATTCAGTGGGGAAAAGGGATTTATTAGGCAACGTGAAGTCAGGGATGTGGTTCCGCGTCTTAGAGTGTATGTGGTACATGGTGCTCACCCATTGCACAGGGCTGCAGGTTACAATAGTCTGTATACAAAAATGCCTGATCTGTAAAAGCAATATGCACGCAACACTCGGTTCTGGAACAAGACTACATACATTCTGGAGGTGGGCGAACACCCAAAACTTTCCGCCAGAGTTTACAATCGATGAACGCGAAGCAAAAGAAGAAGAAGAGGAAGAAGAAGAAGCTGTTTTATTGATAGACACTTCTTAGAAACGAGTTATATACCCCATATACCCTCGTTTACCCAGAAAACTCATGTGTTTATTTCGCTCCGTGAAATTAGGTTTCACCCAAGAAAGGCTTCCTTATCTTTTGCTTGATTTATTCTAATTTTTTCAGTGAGTAAATTTTTAGACCTAATTGTCGCGTGGTCCTGTGTTTAATTTGGAGTGAAAATGTTAAAGTTGCATTGATTTCCTGCACTGGAGAGAAAAGAAATATTGTCAGACAAGTTCAGATCATCAGGATGTGCTGTGAAAATTTATATATTTTGACCTATATTTTTATAGACCAATCGGCACAAGATGGGTGATGTGGTCAGCATCACACCGGTCGCCTTTACTTTCCGGGTCTGCACCCAGTTCCCACTCAAGGCTGGGTCGACCTGGGAGCCAAGGTCATCTTTTAAATATAGTCCGTCTCCGCCATTGAGCGAACCCACGACCTTCCGATCCGTCTAGTCGTTCGGCCACAGCGACCTGTGAAAATTTATGAATTTAATTTCTAGTGGAATGTATGGATGTATGGTTGTTTTCGATGTTTGTTATTATCTTATATTTGACATTGTCTCTTGGATCCACCCTCCCCAAAATGAGTATCATAGAATGCATTGGAAAAAAAAGGCGACCGGCAGGATATGGACCACATCATCATACGAGTGCTTAATTTGCCTTGAAACCAATGCCTTTGTCTGTCAGTCGCAGTGTTTGTTTGTTTGTTTGTTTGTTTGCGTTCACTGGCTATCACCAGGATCTGAGGAGAATGGCGCTGCGGGGAGTTGATCTTGTCGACGCCGAACACTCAAGGGAAAGGCCAGAGGGATGTAAAATCGAACAGTTACTGGTACCATCAGAATTGAAACTCTTGGCTTGCTGCTGAAGATGGGGACATAGCGTTTATGTGAGTGTTCCGAGAGCTTTAATGTTGATTCTGAATTCAACATTCGTTCACCGGCTGTTAACCCCGACGGAAAGTATTGATTGTTTTGTCCGTTTCTGTGCTTTGGTTTTGTTCTGCGATCTGAGGTTTGCGTGCGCATCCGTTTTCACAGATCTTACTTTTTAGTCGTGAGCTCTGTTGCTTTCCTGCCTTTCAGTCAGATGCATCCGACTTTGGAAGAACGGGGATTTTTTTTTTAATGACTGTAGCATAGCCGGTGAGAACCTTTTTTTTTTTATCAGGATGTTGCCATGTAGTCGGACTCCCAAATGACAGGTCAGTTAAAATTTCTCAGTCAGCACAATTGACACAAAGATACTAGAACACAGTTATAACCGATACTGCTCGTAGTAGGTTGAACGTGGTCGATTTTGTTTTTGTTTTTCATAAATGGGTCGAGGAATGGACAGAACTCGGGCCCGTGTATTGCACTCATTGTCCAGCTGAGCCATCAGTGAACATTATCACCGTGGCTTTGGAAATGGGCTGATAAACGCCAGAGATTATCTGGACACTGCATCTCTGTGGACTGCCGACTCCGAGACCCCCCATCAGCTTGGTTTAGGTCAAGGTCGGCTGGCATCCGTGGTGCATGACGTGGACGTGTTGCAGGAGTCTTGTATGAGGTTCTGTAAAACCAAGCTGGAGCACCTCCCCCCTCCCCTATGTAACGGAACTCCTAATGTCTGCCCTAAACACTGTTGCCAAACAGGCCTAATATGGGTGCTAGGATATACTCTAGGACAGTGATTCCCAAACTGTGCGCTGCGGCACTCTGGGAAGCCGCGACCTCTTCAGGGGGGCGTTGCGAAATATTCAAAGATACACAAGTTTTTTTTTTTTTAAATCTCTTACATACGAATAGTCAAACTTTTACTTAGGTTAGGGCGCTATGGAAAAATGTTCATTGAAAAAAAAAAAAAGGGCGCTGCGACTAAGAAAAGTTTGGGAAACACTGCCCGAGGAAATAACGGTGGCCATTTCACCAGTCGAGTGTTGAATGATGTATATAGTTATCTGTCTAGCACCATCTAATTTATGCAGAAGTGGCCGGAAAAGTGTCAGTTAGTCTTTTACTTCACTCTTCTAACATTACAGGAGGAGTGCGGGGTATGGGGAGAGACGTACGAACGAGAGCAGCAGAGGATGAGGGAAGAGACAGAAAAGAGAATGAGAGGGAGGGAGAGGAAAAAACCCAGAAAGGCGCGCGCGTACACACAGTGAGAGAGAGAGAGGAAAGAAAAAGAATGAAGGGCACACAGAGAGGGAGAGAGAGGAAGGAGAAGGCAAGAAAGGCACACACACAGAGATAGAGAGAGGAAGAAGAAAGCATGAAGGGCACATAGAGAAGGAGAGGGATAGAGAGAGAGAGAGAGAGAGAGAGAGGAAGGAGAAAGCATGAAAGACACAGAGGGAGTGAGAGGGGGAAGGAGAGAGGCACATACACAGATATATATATATATATATATATATATATATATATATATATATATATATATATATATATATATATATATATATATATATATATATATATATATAGTGGGATAGAGAGAGAGAGAGAGAGAGAGAGAGAGAGAGAGAGAGAGAGAGAGAGAGAGAGAGAGAGGGAATGAGAAAGCATGAAAGACACAGAGGGAGAGAGAGGGGGAGGGAGAAAGCAAGAAAGGCACATACATACATACACACACACACACAGAGAGAGAGAGAGAGAGAGAGAGAGAGAGAGAGAGAGAGAGAGAGAGAGAGAGAGAGAGAGAGAGAGAGATCTGATAAGAAAACAGGGTACGTTTACACTTTAACGTCGGGTAGTGTGCGTTTTTTTTTCTTATATTGATCGAGTACTGAGATTGGCAGTCAGGGTTGCGCTTCCTAACATGTGGACGCCAACCTAGATTAGCACAGGATGTCCTTGTCTAGCTCAATGGTTCTCAACCTTCCTAATGCCGCGACCCTTTAATACAGTTCCTCATGTTGTGGCGACCCCAGCCGTACAATTTTTTTCGTCGTTTCTTCATAACTTCAATAAATATTTGTTTTGCGATGGTCTTTGGCGACCCATGTAAAAGGGGCGTTAGACCTAAAAAAAAAAAAGAGGTCGCGACTCATAGGTTGATAACCGCTGTTCTAGCCAAACAGGGGGTGCATTTAGAGAGTTGTCTTGAAACTGGGGCAGGTCATGAGTTGTTCCCTTCTGGTGTTATAAAGGTACATTAAGACACGGGAGATCGAAATCCCTCACCACCTCTTATAACAGAAGACATCTGTAAGATCGCTATGGTCGCACGCGAATTATTTTCACATTTTCGGATCTATCCAAACCCAAACAACTGTTTTCAGCACTTTTGGCGAAGTAAAATAATCACAAAACTTACGCGGTCTCTGAAGAGTTACTGCCAGCAACTGTCTGTATTATACCACTTTTGCGGTTGTAGACAGGGGGAGGGGGAGGGCGGTGGGTCTTTGAGTCTGAGGATTTACAGCCAAATGGCTAGTGCTGTCGCCACGACTGTGCAGGTTAGGATTTTATTTTGCCCCCGACAGAAAAAAAAATCCACAGCCTTACCGAGGATTCGAACCAGCGTCTCCCACTTGAGAGCCAGCGTTCTAACCGTTCTGAGAGCCAGCGTTCTAATAGAAGGGATCACACTGGGACACACGGGCAAAAGAACAAGAGAAGGAACCAGACGGAGGATGACCCACGAAGAAAACATCAGAAAGAACAGAACGAGATAGAAAGAGCGTTTTTTTTTTTTAGGTGAAGAATATTATGGCCAGAAAGCTGGCGCATTTACCTCACTCAGTCTTAGCCACGAAAGTGGCGCAAATAAACCAGAGCACAGATATAACCGCTGCTTCGCGTTGCCAACAGCAGATTGAACGTGGTCAAGTTTTTCTTTCTTTCTAGAACGGTAGCGGTAGCTAGAGATCGGGGTAGAGAGGGCCTCTTTTCCTGGGAGGGCGTTGGTGATTTTCTGTTATCTTGCATTTTGTCACATTTTTGCCTCCCTAGCTCCCTGTCTCTCCGTCTGTCTTTCTATCCTTCTGCCTGCCAGTTTTTTTTCTGGCTCTCTCTCTGATTTGTTTTGTTTCTCACCTCTATTTGTTACGATGTTTATGTGGGCCTCACTCATTTTTTGTTCTCCTAATACTACTACCACGTTCGCCCTTAAAAAAGCAGTTTGCCAATTGTATTGTGGTTTACAGTTAGGCTGCGATATTTCGACCCAACAAACCGGATTTCAGCAAACCCTCAGTTAGTCGCCTTGTACCGCTTGCTTGCCAGTGGGTCTGTTGTTTCTCTCTCCCACTGAAGGGCACAAGTTTCTGAAACTGCTTTATCTCTGTCTTTCTGTGCTTATGTATCTGTCTATTTGACGGCTCTCTCTCTCCCTCTCTCTCTCTCTCTCTCTCTCTCTCTCTTTCTCGCTGTGTCTTTCATCCCTCCCCTTCTCTCTTTCTAGTCCGTTTGTATGTTAGTCTCTGTTTCAGTTAACCTAACCGTTATCTAGAAATTCGTTTAGTTAAAGTAAAGGACCCAGTTCCACGCTTTTAGGCTTATAGGGCATATAGGGCATATAGGGCTAGACCTATATTTTTATAGTCCAATCGGCACAAGATGGGTGATGTGGTCAGCATCACGCCGGCTGCCCTTCCTTCCTGGGACTGCACCCGGTACCCACTTAAGGCTGGGTCGACCTGGGAGTCAAGGTCTTTTTTGAACAAAATCCGGCTTCCCCAGGGAGCGAACCCACGATCTTTAGATGCGCACGCGAGCGTTTAGCCGCTACGCCAGAACTGATAAATTCTTTTAGTGCCCTACGTCGGTGCGCCCCCTTCCCTCCCCAATCCTCTGTCTCTCCTCTAATGTTTCTGTCTTATTCCTGTTTTGTTCTCTTTGCCTATCCATGCACCTGCAACATCCTCGTCCCTTGACTTCTGGTTTATTCCTTTTCTCTCGGTGCCACTCTCTTTCTTTGGCTTTTCTCTGTAACCGCGCTCTCTTTTTGCCTCTCACTTTCCGTACTTTATCCCTCACCCCCCCCCCCCCACCTCTCACACCGTCTTTATATTTCACCGCTCAACGTGTTGTACCTCTCTCTAGCCCCCTTTCTTTATCTCAGTAACTGAATCTCTCGGTAAATGTTCTGTATCATCGCTGGTTCTGCCCACTGGATCCTTTTCTTTTCATCTCTCTTCAGCTCGTACTCTCTTTCTATCCGTCTTTCCGTCAGACTTGAAAAAAAAAAGTTTAGTAGTTGATCGGACTGTTTAACTGTATTTAAATTAGCACGCCTTTCAGTCAGATTATGTATGATTCTCGAACCAATCAAACCATGTTGTTTACCGTGGCCCCCCCCCCCCCGGTATCTCGCTCACCTCCTTCTCTGCCTGTCTGCTTGCCCTATATCGATTAATGCTTGTCTCACCTGCCTGTTACTGTGATTCCCCTCCCCACCCCCACCATCTCTCAGTCTATTATCGACTCTTTCAAAAGCCCCCAAATTCCACATTTACTTTCGCCTCTCTCCACCTGGCTCTTTATCTCCGCTTCCCTACTCTCTCTCTCTCTCTCTCTCTCTCTCTCTCTCTCTCTCTCTCTCTCTCTCTCTCTCTCTCTTTCTCTCTCTCTCTCTCTATTTATCTGTCTCTGTATGTCTTATGTCGATCACTTCTAGTCTCAGATGTTTCCTTGTCTTATTTTCCTCGTCTCGACCTCAGCCTGATATCATGTTTTTCAGTACCCCCCACAGATTGTCGCTAGAGTTACAGAGCTCGTTTTATGTGCGTTGCTCTCGGCAGGCGCTTAGCCATTTATGCGGAGAGAGACCATGCCATATTGGATAAAACTCAGCGCTGTCTTCTTCTTCTTCTTCGCGTTCACCAGCTGTACACTCTGGCGAAAAGTTCTGGTTGCTCGTCCACTACTGAACTGCAGTCCTGCTCCAGAACCTGAGTGCTGCGTGTGTATCAGTTTTACAGATCTCATTCTCTTGAATACAGACTGTTGGTTCCTTGCCTCTCCGGCAGATGCACTCCGACTTCAAAGGAAGCTCCCCAATTAGTCGACTCTTATGACATGCTTGTTGGGGAGGCAGTGGGTCTATTCTTGTTTTCCCCACAATGGGTCCCCGGAACCCACACGGGTGACTCAGCGTTGTGATGTCGATCCTCTCGACTTTAACCTTTAACCTTCAGTAATCCCACCTTCCGCGGCGTCCGTGGCTTAGGCATAGCGAGTCTGACTCTTAATTCCAACGTACCGCGATCGAAACCCACTGCTGACTGCGTGGTAGTTTATCGTGGTATGGGGCGTCACAGGTCGACCCAGCCTTAAAGGGTCACCAGGATGGCTGTCCTGGGAAAGTAGAGACGGCTGGCGTAATGATGACCATATTACCTACCTAGTGCCTATTGGTCTGTAAAAATAGGAGTACTCTTCCCATATGCCATATGCGCGTAAGGCGTAAAAAGAGATTTTGAATCCTACCTTCCACATCTGCTGTCACCCCTTTCCACGTCGCTGTCTCTCTCACCTCCTGCTTTCTCTCTCTCTCTCACTCTGCCCCTCTCTCTCTCTGCCTCTCTCTGTGCCTCTCTCTCTCTCTCTCTCTCTCTCTCTCTCTCTCTCTCTCTCTCTCTCTCTCTCTCTGCCTCTGTATATTTTATATCGATCACCTGTTATCTCGCATGCTGTTCGCGTGTCTTGTTTTTCCGATCTCGGTCTTAGTCTGATATCGTCTCTTACAATATCCCCCCACAGTCCACGTCTGCTATCACCTCACCCCACCTCAGCCAAGAGCACGTTTTTATCTAAAGAATTCAGCCCAATCTTGGCCTTACATTTGTTTAATTTAATTTAAACCCGCTGGTAAAATGTGCCCCCACAAAGTCTGTACCCTCTACCCGGTAATGTATTACGTAAACAGAGGAACAGGAACTCGTACCGAGGCCTGATTTTTATAATTGACCTAGACTGCCAAGGTGACCCAGCTTACAAATTTAACCGGAAATGTCTTGGAAAGTAAAAGTGTCGTGCGTAATTTTGACTGTTGTCTCCCATCGAGGACCGAATGTTCTGTCAAAACTCGAGTCAAGTATCAGTGCCATATTACAACATGGGCGCACTGGTCAATTGTTCAGGGGCCTCACACGAGAATAGGGGCCTCATGGTAGTCCGTGTCAGGTGATCATTTACATGTCATTTACGTGAGTTGTTGTCGTTGGGGCCCCTAGGACACTACTTTACACAAGGGTCCATAATGTGTCCCATGTAGCACGGGATGGGCTAATCCGAGCATGTTGTAAACGGGACAACGCATTTACGTCTTCGGATGAACGCAGAGGAAAAAGAAGATGATATGTCTCTGGAGTAAATAGACTCCTTTAGCCTATCTTCTTCTTCTTCTTCTTCTTCTTCTTCTTCTTCTTCTTCTTCTTCTTCTTCTTCTTCTTCTTCTTCTTCTTCTTCTTCTTCTTCTTCTTCTTCTGCTGCTGCTGCTGCTAGTGCTGCAGCTGCTGCTGCTGCTGCTGCTGCTTCTTCTTCTTCTTCTTCTTCTTCTTCTTCTTCTTCTTCTTCTTCTTCTTCTTCTTCTTCTTCTTCTTCTTCTTCTTCTTCTTCTTCTTCTTCTTCTTCTTCTTCTTATCCTCGTCTTTTCTTCTTCTTCTTTTTCTTCTTCTCCTCCTCTTCATATTTTCTTCTTCTGCTTCTTCTTCTGCTTCTTCTTCTTCTTCATCATCTTCTTCTTCTTCTTCTTCTTCTTCTTCTTCTTCTTCTTCTTCTTCTTCTTCTTCTTCTTCTTCTTCTTCTTCTTCTTCTTCTTCTTCTTTTTCTTCTTCTTCTTCTTCTTCTTCTTCTTCTTCTTCTTCTTCTGCTTATTCTGCTTTTTCTGCTTCTTCTTCTTCTTCTTCTGCTTCTTCTTCTTCTTCTTCTTCTTCTTCTTCTTCTTCTTCTTCTTCTTCTTCTTCTTCTTCTTCTTCTTCTTCTTCTTCTTCTTCTTCTTCTTCTTCTTCTTCTTCTTCTTCTTCTTCTTCTTCTTCTTCTTCTTCTTTTTCTTCGTCGTCCTCTTCTTCTTCTTTTTTATTCTCGCCACAGCTCTTTTACGGATCCAGCTTATTTGTAAGCAGACTGTTGTGGCTAGTTGTAGCGGTGTTTTGTTTCTGCTTCTGAGTGGCTAGTTGTAGCGGTGTTTTGTTTCTGCTTCTGAGTGGCTAGTTGTAGCGGTGTTTTGTGTCTGCTTCTGAGTGCCTAGTTGTAGCGGTGTTTTGTTTCTGCTTCTGAGTGGCTAGTTGTAGTGGTGTTTTGTGTCTGCTTCTGAGTGGCTAGTTGTAGTGGTGTTTTGTTTCTGCTTCGGCATGGCTAGTTGTAGCGGTGTTTTGTTTCTGCTTCTGAGTGGCTAGTTGTAGTGGTGTTTTGTGTCTGCTTCTGAGTGGCTAGTTGTAGTGGTGTTTTGTTTCTGCTTCGGCGTGGCTAGTTATAGCGGTGTTTTGTGTCTGCTTCTGAGTGGCTAGTTGTAGCGATGTTTTGTTTCTGCTTCTGAGTGGCTAGTTGTAGTGGTGTTTTGTTTCTGCTTCGGTGTGGCTAGTTATAGCGGTGTTTTGTGTCTGCTTCTGAGTGGCTAGTTGTAGCGATGTTTTGTTTCTGCTTCTGAGTGGCTAGTTGAAGCGGTGTTTTGTTTCTGCTTCTGAGTTGCTACTTGTAGCGGTGTTTTGTTTCTGCTTCTGAGTAGCTAGTTGTAGCGGTGTTTTGTTTCTGCTTCTGAGTGGCTAGTTGTAGCGGTGTTTTGTTTCTGCTTCTAAGTGGCTATTTGTAGCGGTGTTTTGTTTCTGCTTCTGAGTGGCTAGTTGTAGCGGTGTTTTGTTTCTGCTTTTGAGTGGCTAGTTGTAGTGGTGTTTTGTTTCTGCTTCTTAGTGGCTAGTTGTAGTGATATTTATTTGTAGACGGTGACGGATTACAGAAACTGACGTTTAATGAGTGACGGTTAATCAAAGTTTTACCGAAGACAGTTCCATGGTGCTGAAAGAGTTAACTAATGGCTAACCTAAAGAAGACACTCAGGCATGGAAACCCCTCATATTTTGTTTTTGTTATACCTCTGGAGGAACACCATCTGTGCAGAGAGAGAGAGAGAGAGAGAGAGAGAGAGAGAGAGAGAGAGAGAGAGCGAGAGAGCGGTGGGCGGGAAAGGGGTGGTGTGGGGCGAATGGGTGCATGGTCTTGAGGCACGGTGTCCACCCCGAGTGCTGGAGGTCCCAGGTTCAGGCCCTGGTGAAGGCTGGGATTTTTTTTTCAGGTGAACTTTTAATAATTATCCCTGGTCTCTGGGTTAATAAGATCAGAAATCCCGCAGTATTACGGAGTTCGTGCACTGCACTGAGATTCTTTGAACTCAGGCTTGAGTCAGAAGTGGAACGGAGCACTTATGGGTTACTACCCTTGGACCGCGATGTTGATTCGTTGTTTAAAACTAAAGCCGGTTAGGTTTAAGTTAGTCCCCCCCCCCCCCCCCCCAAACAAAGTAGGTCACCTTTCATTTATAAGTTTGTGGGGCTGGTCGACTTTGCTGAACGTTACGGGTGTGTCCTGCTCTGTTGTTTGCTTTTTGGGTTGCCTTGCATTTACGTTTTTATTCCGAGAAAGAGAATGCCTGTTACATAGGTTGCAGCACTCTCTAGAGGGGGGGGGGGGTGTGTTAGACCCAGTGTGTCCATGTTTTTGGAGTGTTAAAAGCCCTGACGTGCTGAAATATACAACACGCGATATCAACGGCATTGCGGAACACCCCTGTGACCTTGTGCCAATGTTACGTCGCTCAGGATCTACCAGTCAGAAATGAACTACTGTGTTTAAGGGCGGGATCTGGGGAGCGAAACATTACTTTTACCCTAAAACCTCAACCACCTGCCCAGTTCTGTTGATGGTTTTTGTATAGCGTGATGCTAGAGATAGCGTCGAGATAAACATTACAACTTGGCCAGGCCGGGCCTTTTCAATAGGAGGGATCGATGACAACATTTAGATCCTAGCAACAATTTAAACGGGCTAAAGTCAAGAGACAAGATCCGCGGCAGTGTAAACAACGACAAGAAAGATACAAGATCCGCGGCAGTGTAAAACAGACAAGATCCGCGGCAGTGTAAAACAGAGACAAGATCCACGGCAGTGTAAAACAAAGACAAGATCAGTGGCAGTGTAAAACAGAGACAAGATCCGCAGCAGTGTAAAACTGAGACAAGATCCGCAGCAGCGTAAAACAGAGACAAGATCCGCGGCAGTGTAAAACAGAGACAAGATCCGCGGCAGTGTAAAAGAGACAAGATCCGCGGCAGTGTAAAACAGATACAAGATCCGCGGCAGTGTAAAACAGAGGCAAGATCCGCGGCAGTGTAAAACAGACAAGATCCGCGGCAGTGTAAAACAGAGACAAGATCCGCGGCAGTGTAAAACAGAGAGAAGATCCGCGGCAGTGTAAAACAGATACAAGATCCGCGGCAGTGTAAAACAGATACAAAAATTGCAGTGACGTAAAATAGATATAAGATCCGCGGCAGTGTAAAACAGATACAGAAATTGCATTGACGTAAAATAGATATAAGATCCGCGGCAGTGTAAAATAGATACAAGATCCGCGGTAGCATAAAAAAGATATAAGATCCGCGGCAGTGTAAAATAGATAAAAGATCCGCGGTAGCGTAAAATAGATACAAGTTCCGCAGCAGTGTAAAATAGATACAAGATCCTCGGTAGCGTAAAATAGTGACAGGATCCGCGGCAGTGTAAAACAGATACAAGATTCGCTGCAGCGTAAAATAGATGCAAGATCCGCGGCTGTGTAAAATATATACAAGATCCACGGTAGCGTAAAATGGATACAAGATCCGCAGTAGCGTAAAATATATACAAGATCCGAGGCAGCGTAAAATATATACAAGATCCGATGTAGCCTAAAATAGGTGCAAGATCCGCGGTAGCGTAAAATGGATACATAATCTGCGGTAGTGTAAAATGGATACATGATCTGCGGTAGTGTAAAAATAGATACAAGATCTGCGGTAGCCTAAAATAGAAACAAGATTCTCGGTAGTGCAAAAAATAGATACAAGATCCGCGGTAGCGTAAAATAGATACAAGATCTGCGGCAGTGTAAAAATAGATACAAGATCCGCGGTAGCCTAAAATAGATAAAAGATCCGCTGTAGCGTAAAACATATACAAGATCCGCTGTAGCGTAAAATAGATACAAGACCTGACTATCTGTCAGTATACCGTTACACTATTTGATAGTCTGTAATCTAGTAATTTTAATATACTATTATAAGTGCCCCGGGAGTCGCCGTGGCCGAGCGGCTAGACGCTCGCCGCGGATCGAAAGGTCGTGGGTTCGCTCCCTGGCGGAGCCGGTCTTTTTTAAAAAATGACCTTGGCTCCCAGGTCGACCCAGCTTTCAGTGGGTACCGGGTGCAGTCCCGGGAAGTAAAGGCGGCCGGCGTGATGCTGACCACATCACCCATCTTCTGCCGATTGGTTTATAAAAATATAGGTCTAGCCCTTTATGCCCTATACGCCTTAAGGCGTGGAAAAGGGTCCTTTACTTTTTACTTATTATAAGTGCCCCACACAAGACTTTTACCCCTTATTGAGTAGTTTTTAATTTTTTACATTGTGTTTTGTTTCGTTGAAATCGAATCATGTCAATAAACCATTACTACTGAAGTAAAAGAGACACACAAAAACACACATACACATGTGCGCTCCCAACCACCCCCCCCCCCTTTCCCCCCAAACCCCCACACACTTTTCCCAGACGTTACGACTAACTGCGAAACACCATAATAGTTATCTGCAAAACCCTGGACGACTATCGCCATAGGCCGTTACGAATACCTACAAAAGGCAATTAAAACTATGTACCAAAACCATTTCAGTTCTGATTGCAAACCTCATCTTGACATTATCGGCAGTCTTCCTTCAGGATTGATTAACTTGTAGCGTGACAGGAGGCCGTAGTTGCTGGTCTTCGTTTCAGTCGCCGATATAGCTCGGGTCCATTAAGAAGACTGGGTAGGAGAATACCCTAAATTATAGGGCTCCTCTCTGTTCATTGTCTATTGTTCGCTGGCATTTATGCAGAGAGGAGGTCATACTTTCATCTGTCTTGCGTTCCTGTCTCCATGTCCTCCTTTCATTCTGATCATGGTTTCTGTTCCTGTCTGTTCATGTCTTCTGCTGGAGTCTTCTGTTCATGTCTTCTGTTGGAGTCTTCTGTTCATGTCTTCTGTTAGAGTCTTCTGTTCATGTCTTCTGTTGGAGTCTTCTGTTTATGTCTTCTGTTGGTGTCTTCTGTTCATGTCTTCTGTTGGAGTCTTCTGTTCATGTCTTCTGTTGGAGTCTTCTGTTCATGTCTTCTGTTAGAGTCTTCTGTTCATGTCTTCTGTTGGAGTCTTCTGTTCATGTCTTCTGCTCATGTCCTCTGTTCATGTCTTCTGTTCACGTCTTCTGTTGGAGTCTTCTGTCCATGTCTTCTGTTCGAGTCTTCTGTTCATGTCTTCTGTTCATGTCTTCTGTCCATGTCCTCTGTTCATGTCTTCTGTTCGAGTCTTCTGTTCATGTCTTCTGTTCATGTCTTCTGTTCATGTCTTCTGTTAGAGTCTTCTGTCCATGTCTTCTTTTCATTTCTTCTGTTCATGTCTTCTGTTTATGTCTTCTGTTGGAGTCTTCTGTTCATGTCTTCTGTTGGAGTGTTCTGTTCATGTCTTCTGTTCATGTCTTCTGTTCATGTCTTCTGTTCATGTCTTCTGTTGGAGTCTTCTGTTCATGTCTTCTGTTCATGTCTTCTGTTGGAGTCTTCTGTTCATGACTTCTGTTGGAGTCTTCTGTTCATGTCTTCTGTTGGAGTCTTCTGTTCATGTCTTCTGTTGGAGTCTTCTGTTCATGTCTTCTGTTGGAGTCTTCTGTTCATGTCTTCTGTTCATGTCTTCTGTTGGAGTCTTCTGGTCATGTCTTCTGTTCATGTCTTCTGTTCATGTCTTCTGTTGGAGTCTTCTGTTCATGTCTTTTGTTTATGTCTTCTGTTGGAGCCTTATGTTCATGTCTTCTGTTGGAGTCTTCTGGTCATGTCTTCTGTTCATGTCTTCTGTTCATGTCTTCTGTTGGAGTCTTCTGTTCACGTCTTCTGTTGGAGTCTTATGTTCATGTCTTCTGTTCATGTCCTCTGTTCATGTCTTCTGTTCATGTCTTCTGTTGGAGTCTTCTGTTCATGTCTTCTGTTGGAGTCTTCTGTTCATGTCTTCTGTTAGAGTCTTCTGTTCATGTCTTCTGTTGGAGTCTTCTGTTTATGTCTTCTGTTGGTGTCTTCTGTTCATGTCTTCTGTTCATATCTTCTGTTGGAGTCTTCTGTTCATGTCTTCTGTTGGAGTCTTCTGTTCATGTCTTCTGTTGGAATCTTCTGTTCATGTCTTCTGTTGGAGTCTTCTGTTTATGTCTTCTGTTGGAGTCTTCTGTTCATGTCTTCTGTTGGAGTCTTCTGTTCAAGTCTTCTGTTGGAGTCTTATGTTCATGTCTTCTGTTCATGTCTTCTGTTCATGTCTTCTGTTGGAGTCTTCTGTTCATGTTTTCTGTTGGAGTCTTCTGTTCATGTCTTCTGTTGGAGTCTTCTGTTTATGTCTTCTGTTGGAGTCTTCTGTTGGAGTCTTCTGTTCATGTCTTCTGTTGGAGTCTTCTGTTGGAGTCTTCTTTTTATGTCTTCTTTTTATGTCTTCTGTTGGATTCTTCTGTTTATGTCTTCTGTTGGATTCTTCTGTTGGAGTCTTCTGTTCATGTCTTCTGTTGGAGTCTTCTGTTCATGTCTTCTGTTAGAGTCTTCTGTTTATGTCTTCTGTTGGAATCTTCTGTTCATGTCTTCTGTTGGAGTCTTCTGTTCATGTCTTCTGTTAGAGTCTTCTGTTCATGTCTTCTGTTCATGTCTTCTGTTCATGTCTTCTGTTGGAGTCTTCTGTTCATGTCTTCCGTTCATGTCTTCTGTTGGAGTCTTCTGTTCATGTCTTCTGTTGGAGTCTTCTGTTCATGTCTTTTGTTGAAGTCTTCTGTTCATGTCTTCTGTTGGAGTCTTCTGTTCATGTCTTCTGTTCATGTCTTCTGTTCATGTCTTCTGTTGGAGTCTTCTGTCCATGTCTTCTGTTGGAGTCTTCTGTTCATGTCTTCTGTTCATGTCTTCTGTTGGAGTCTTCTGTCCATGTCTTCTGTTCATGTCTTCTGTTGGAGTCTTCTGCTCATGTCTTCTGTTGCAGTCTTCTGTTGCAGTCTTCTGTTCATGTCTTCTGTTCATGTCTTCTGTTCATGTCTTCTGTCCATGTCTTCTGTTGGAGTCTTCTGTTGGAGTCTTCTGTCCATGTCTTCTGTACATGTATGTTACGTTAATGTTTCCTGTTCATGTCCTCTGTTCATGTCTTCTCTTTATGTCTTTAGTTCATGTCTTCTGTGCATGTCTTCTATTCATCTAACAGTCGTTCAAAGATGAGGTAATTCTTTAATGTTTTATATTTAGCTATTTAGTTTCTGTTCATGTCTTCTGTAGATATCTTCTGTGCATTTCTTCTTTTAGCGTCTTCCGTTGTACAGAGGTGATCCTTTCATACATCCTGCCGTCCATGTGTGTGTGTGTGTGAGAGAGAGTATTGATTAAGGAAATGTTGATTTCACGTTATCTCTATTCACCAGATGTCCAGCCAGGGATACAAGCGAACGAACTTTGAAGAGGACGACTATGCGTCAAACGGAGGCTCAGCGCCGCCCGCGGATTTCCCATCTGCTGTGGCATTCAGAGGGTGAGTTTTCCATAAGACAGTGATTCCCAAACTGTGCGCCGCGGCCCCCTCCCTCCCCGGGAAGCCGCGACCTCTTCACAGGGGTGCCGCGTAATATTGTAAAAGCTTCATAATTAACTTAACCAAGACACGAACAAACTTACTTTTACTTAGGTTAGTTCGCTGTGGAACAATTTTAATTGAAAAAAGGCGCCGCGACCAAGACACGTTTGAGAAACACTGCCAAAGGAGCATACAGCAGCTAGATTCTTACATCTGGGATTTAGTCCCAGTTATATAGTGTAGCAAGAAGTAAAAGTAAAGGACTCTATTCCACACCTTTAGGCGTATAGGGCATATAGGGCTAGACCTATACTTTATAGACCAATCGGCACAAGATGTGGTCAACATCACACCGGCCGCTTTTACTTCCTATGACGGCACCTGGTACCTACTCAAGCTGTGTCGACCTGGAAGCCAAGATCATTTTTGACAAAAGTCCGGCTCCGCCGGGGAACGAACCTACGACCTTCCAATCCGCAGGCGAGCCTCTAACCACTCCGCCACGGCGACTCCAATTATATAGTGTAGCCGGCCCAATATGGGACGCAGTTTTTTAAAATTTTTGAAAGCCCGACCTTGGCTGTTGTCGGAGACCCTATATATGACTTAACGGTTGATTAGGGTTTCTCAATCGAGTGATAGCACTTTGTGTTACCGGGTGTTTATCGCTGGTTGTGCAGTCCTGGTGGGGTTGAACTTCATCTTGGATTGGACAGTATGCGTCCTGGGCCAGGGTTTCATTGGGGCGGGGGGTGGGCGGAGATGGGAGCACCCTCTGTATGTTTCGGGGATCCATTGTGGGTGGAACAATAATAGACCCACTCTCTTCTAACAAACATGTCGAGAAAGTCAACTAATTAGGAGTGCTTCCTTTGAGTCAGAGTGCATCCGCCTGGGAGGTGAGGAACCAACAGTCTGCATATCGATAAACCAGATATGTAAAACGGATGTGCGTGCAATACTCAAGTTAAGGAACAAGACCAGAGTCCAGAAGTGGACGAAACACTATAACTATCTGCCGGACGTTACATCAGGTGAACGCCAGAACACATTTTGGAATATGAAAAAGAAAAGGTTCAAGAGGACAGACAGACGGCCGGACAGACAGGCAGACGGCCGGACAGACAGACAGAAAGATAGATATGTAGATATATAGATAGATATGTAGATGTATAGATATATATGTAGATAGGTAGATAGATAGGTAAATGCGGGTAAAAAGAGATGATGAGAGAGAGAGAGATAGAAAAAGAGAGTATTGATAGCTCCCTATAAATTAGTAATCGCCCTAATTATTCTCCTGAAGGTCGCATGCCAGACCTGGTTTCCAAGGCAGTGTCCCGCAGGCGGCCATCTGGGTTAGCGACTGGTAACCAACACGACATTCGGGCGAGAGATTAGTTTCATACGAGATCTCTTTGTTGCTCATGTACAGTGACATGTGGGAAGGCGTAGAATTGGAGCGGGGGGGGGGGGGCATCGAAACTGAGAAAAAATTGTGGGGACATCCATCCCCTAACATGAGTAAAAATTACGAAAATCTCCCCAAACAGAGTTAATCCCGCCTATTTACATACTAGGTCACTTTTGATTCGTCTTGCTCAGCCTCGTCAGCTTAACTGAAGATCACGGGGGTGTTCCGCGACACCATTGACATCGCGGTGTGGTATATTTCAGCACTTCAGCGCTTTTAAGACTCAAAAAAAAGAAAAAAACATGCAGGACTGGCCCTAACACAACCCCCCCCCCCTCATTTACGGGAGTGCTGCAACCTATGTTACAAGCATTCTCTTTCTCGGAATAACAACGTAAATGGAAGTCAACGCTGAAAGGTTTTCGAGCAAACAGTGCAGCATGAAACCCCGGTAACCTTCAGCAAAGTTTACCAGCCGAACAAACGGTGAATGAAAAGTGACCTAACATTTTCTAACATTTTTTTGTGGGGGATGGGGCGCTCGAGAGGCCTAGGCCCCTAGATGTCCCTGGTGGCTTGACGCTTACCATGTGTGCTTTTTGTGCATCTCCTCTGCCTGGTAAATACAGACGTCACGAACTGATAGCTAAAGTCGGACCAGCACAAACTGTAACTGGGAGGCTGGATAAAAAAAGACACAGTATTCGTATAAAAGTAACAGTATGTGGATACAATGAAAAATCACGCAGATAAAATCGATCATCGGCGACTGGCTCGCTAATTGGCTAGCCGGTAGACGACTTCGTCGCCGGTCGGGACAGTATCTGGGTCAGTCTCCTTTGATCGTATCAACACTGCAGGAGTCCTTTTCAAGGCTTTTGGTGGCGTGCAATTCTAAACCATTTTATATGGCGCACATAGTCTAGTCACAGTTATAACCTAAAGCTCCTCCTTGGCGGATGCTGGTTGAACTTGAAGATTTTTTTTGCGGTGGGTGGGGGGGGGGGGGGCACAGCAACGAACGAGATCCAGGCAAGCGTTTCGACTAAAGTCTGTATCATCAACGAGAAAGAAAAACCATAATATTAAGCTAGAAAAGTGAAACATCACAATTACAAATAAACCACCCACGTGTTGTCTGAAAGAAATTATGTAACGCTTAGCTCGGCAAACAGGTGGATTGAAATAGGTAGCCCTCTCTCTCTCTCTCTCTCTCTCTCTCTCTCTCTCTCTCTCTCTCTCTCTCTCTCTCTCTCTCTCTCTCTCCCTCTCTCTTTGTCTGAATATGTGTATGTAATACTTATTATTTCGAGTGCCATCTTTTTCGTATCCTGTTTCTCTCTCTCTCTCTCTCTCTCTTTCTCTCTCTCTCTCTCTCTCTCTCTCTCTCTCTCTCTCTCTCTCTCTCTCTCTCTCTCTGTCTCTGAATATTTGTATGTTATGCCTTTTATCGCGAGTGCCATCTTTTTCGTATCCCGTCTCTATCTCGCACCTCTCGTTTCTACTTGCCCAGTTTTTGACCCTTTGAATCTAAAATTCGCTCGTTCTCTCTCTGTCTCCCCCCCTCCACCCTTCCCCCCGCTGTGGTATTCGCAGAACAATGAAAGCACCGTTGGTTGCGTGCCCAGGATGTGACGAATATCATGAGCTCATTCATCACGCAGGCAGAGTTCATTATAAGAAAAGTGTGTATGTGAGCTCTCACATGGTCAGCATGGACAACGGGGGAGCTAGGGCTGTTGTTGTCGGCTGGTACCTACTACTCGACCCCACCTGTTTTCACGGAGAACGTTCAGGAGCCTCATCGGCGAGGAAGGGGGTAAGACCCACTGCTCCTTCACTAGCATGTCGTAAAATGCGACTAGTTAAGGTTTGCTGAAATCGGACATGTTGAGCCAAAAGGTGCACATAGGAGCAGCCTAGCTGTAAACCGCAATGCAAGCTTCCAATCCATCTGTACCAGGGCGAACGTAGAAATACTGGCGTTAAAAGGTCAGGCTGTACCCGGTGCGGAAAATTACCCCCTACCTTCCTATAAATATATATATATATATATATGTCGTCGTCGTCCTCTTTCTCCTCCTCCTCCTCTTCTTCTTCTTCTTCTTCTTCTTCTTCTTCTTCTTCTTCTTCTTCTTCTTCTTCTTCTTCTTCTTCTTCTTCTTCTTCTTCTTCTTCTTCTTCTTCTTCTTCTTCTTCTTCCTCCTCCTCCTCCTCCTCCTCCTCCTCCTCTTCTTCTTCTTCTTCTTCTTCTTCTTTTTCTTATTCTTCTTCTTCTTCTTCTTCTTCTTCTTCTTCTTCTTCTTCTTCTTCTTTTTCTTCTTCTTTTTCTTCTTTTTCTTCTTCTTCTTCTTCTTCTTCTTCTTCTTCTTCTTCTTCTTCTTCTTTTCTTCTTCTTCTTCTTCTTCTTCTTCTTCGTCTTCTTCTTCTTCTTCCTCCTCCTCCTCCTCCTCTTCTTCTCCTTCTTCTTCTTCTTCTTATTCTTCTTCTTCTTCTTCTTCTTCTTCTTCTTCTTCTTCTTCTTCTTCTTCTTCTTCTTCTTCTTCTTCTTCTTCTTCTTCTTCTTCTTCTCTTCTTCTTCTTTTCTTCTTTCTTCTTTTTCTTCTTCTTCTTCTTCTTCTTCTTCTTCTTCTTCTTCTTCTTCTTCTTCTTCTTCTTCTTCTTCTTCTTCTTCTTCTTCTTCTTCTTCTTCTTCTTCTTTGCGTTCACGGGCTGTAAAGTCCTGCGGAATGTTCTCGTTGTTCACCCCCTCTTGACTTAAGTTTTGTTTCAGAACATAAGTGTGGCATGCACGTCCGTTTTACAGATCTGCCATTTTTGTGGGCAGACTGTTGGTTCCTCGCTCCCCCCTCAACCAGAATTAGTCGCCTTCTTTGACATGCTTGTTATGGGTCAGTGAGTCCATTAGTTTGTCTACCCTTCCCTCTCTCCAGATGTGCTTCTGGGACCCACACCTGAAATCGTGATGTTGTTTATGTTGATTTTGATATAGATGCGTTAGCTTGAGACAAGAAAGATCATTCTTAAAAGCTAAATAAATCCTGTGTTGATGTACGGGTGTGAATTATGGACAGTTAATAAATTGGTGAAAACTTTTTTGGAAGCTGCGGAGATGGGGTTTTATAGACAAATGATGAGAATGCCCTGGACAGATGAAAAGAGTAATGAAGACGTCTTGAAAGAAACTGACTCACTAAGAGAACTGATTGCCAACATCGGAAAGGAACAATCTACATTCTTGGGTCATGTGATGAGAAGAAAAAAACTGGACGGTAGGAAAGTTGGAGTGGAGGAGAGGCAAAGGGAGACAGAGAGAACAGATGCTGGACAGTTCGACATCATGGCATGTACGACCATCTGTGCCAGAGTTGATCAAAAGTACACGAGACAGAAGATTTTAGTTAGGCATGACTACCAACGCCACACGATAGGAATAAACTCACAGGGAGCAAGTACAGCAGGAATCTACCAGTCGTCAGTAGAAATTATCCTCGTCGACAAGTGTTTCGGCCCACGATTCCTAGATACTTTCGGAGGTGGGCCCACCTGAGTTCATGAAGCTCAGGGCTGGTACCCTGCTGCACGAGATTACCGGATGATGTTTTCTTTCGGATAGGGACAAGACGACTTGGTGGTTTCGCAGAAGGTATTGTGAGATAAGAAGTCGTTGCGGCAGCCTAATTAGAACAGTCAGCATGCCTGGACGACCGAGCGACAAGCTTACGTTTGGTTTACCGGACACATGTTGGACTTTTATTAGCAGGTGGCAGAGGAACACTGGCAGACAATTCGGACACGATGGACTTTCAAAGGGTGAGAAACCCTTTTCCACTATGGATTCTAAGAAGAAGCTTTAGCTTTAAAACTACCCCATTCACAGAATTTATCCCCCAGAGGCCAGTACCTTGTAGTGGTAGGGAAGCTAGCGAGCCTCAATGATCTAGTGAGCTATGCCGGCGGAAACGTATGTTCCTGGCAGGGTCATCCAAGCCGGACAGGTCACTAGCGAGAGGCCAGACTAAAGATGGCCTCCCGGTCCTCCAGGCTCTGGGGTTGGGCGCAGTGTTGACAGCTCTGCCCTGTAAAAAAACAACTCTGACTTTACTGCAACTTCAAGAGGAAATAAGTGCTCTAAACGACGTCCGGCGTTCTTGGGACAAAGTTCCTCTGTCAGCATGAACAACATGGGTGAAAGCCGAAAGGAAGCCCATGATGGGAAAACAAGTCTGCTGGACGTCAAAACCAAATTAACTCTGAGAGTGACCCGAATGCGGCATCTCTGACATGGAAATCTGCACTGAAGATTGCACAGGACAGGAAAGCATGGAAAGTCCACTCTGAAGCCTCATGTGCCACTAGGCATAAAGAGAATTGATGATGATGATGATTTACAGAATTTATATTACGTTTAATACAATATTATTGTATTCTCCCCATTTATGTCCTTACCCATCGCCTAGAAGGAGCATTGGACTTCACTTATGGAAGAACAGAACCCCTTGCGAGAAAATCCTGTTTGTGTGTGTAGGCGCCTTGCTTCTCCACATATTCATCATCGCAGGCCTGTTGGCGCTGAAGGAATCTCGTATTGGCGATCTAAGGGCAGAGAACAAACGTAAGTAGTTTTCTGTTGCTGCTGATTCCTCATCATCTCATCGTTAGGGGTGTCCATGGCGAAATGATTCAGCTGTTTTCCTTATGTTCTCTTCCTCCCTGTTTTTTTTTTCTTCTTAAGTTCCTTTTTTCACACTACTCCTCCTCATCATCTTTTTCTTCTTCCCACCCTCTTTTCCTTGTTCTTGATCTTTTTCTTCTTCTTCTTCTTCTTCTTCTTCTTCTTCTTCTTCTTCTTCTTCTTCTTCTTCTTCTTCTTCTTCTTCTTCTCTTCTTCTTTTTCTTCTTCTTCTTCTTCTTCTTCTTCTTCTTCTTCTTCTTCTTCTTCTTCTTCTTCTTCTTCTTCTTCTTCTTCTTCTTCTTCTTCTTCTTCTTCTAATAGCACACTAATTTTTTTTCAAAATGATAACTAATTAAAAAAAATGTAAATTAATGAAACTGTTATTTAATTTGTGTATAAAGCTACTCGATAAACATAGTGAACACACACCGTGCAGAAAACGCCTTTAGTCGAAACGTTCGTGTGTGTGTGTCTTTCAACGCCTAATCCACCGAAGCTGCAAGAAAGCTATAGTGGGCCAGGACTAAATATAACACAGAATATGACTACAAAGCTCAACGGTGGGAATGAAAAAGACACACACGAACGTTTCGACCAAAGTTTGTGTGCTAACTTTCTAGTAATATTTTGTGTTAAATTTGACTTACCTTGCAAGCAGCACCAACAGTGATGACACCCTTCTTTGGTTTGGTTTTTTTTTTTTTTTTTATATATATATTTTTTTTTTTTTTTAGCCGTGGCAGTTCTGTCAGGCGGTGGCCGTTGCATTTTTGCTCCATTTGTAGACTGGAAGGATATGGTTTCGTCACCCAGCTTCTGAGTTGAGTGCATGGTGTGACACTGTGAGCTACGAGTGTTTTTCGTTGGCACAGGAGCGGAGCAACAATGGGGTGACCCGTTTGCTATGATGCTGAAACTAGGATTACCAGATTACTGGGGATGGGGACAGAGTCCATGTGAGAATGCCCCGAGTGCAGTGATGTCGTTTTTTCGTTTTATTCATGGGGGGGGGGGGGGGGGAGGGTCACCGTGGCAAGGTGGTCAAACCGTTTGCCTCGCGTTCTGAAGTTGTGGGTTCGTTTCACAGAAGCGTCATTCAGTTCACGAGTGCAGTTTTACAGAGATCCATTGGGGTCGTAGCTGAGACGACGGTGTTCGCGTTGTATGCGACGCTGTCGGCTAGCCGTTCTTTTGAGAGGGACCGAGTTGCATGGGATAACCCGGCTTAGTGAAGTCAATTTTCTGGATTGTGTAACTTTTTTCAGTTATTCTAAATCTTTCTAACCATCATACGCTCTAGTTTTTATCACTTTTTGGCCATATTGTTGCGTTTGTGATAAGTTTTCTTCCTATTTTATCCTGTTTCAAAACATCTAGATTACTCATTATAGCTAAGGAAATGTAAACGATTTTGTCATGATCTCTACAGTATCGCATAGGTTTTGTGCTATGGAGAGGAGGTACTTCATCCCTGAGATTAATTGGTATCGCCCTGGGATGGGATTTCCCTACCTTCCACAGAGCATAGTGGAGCACTGTCACTGGGGGAGCTGGAAAGGTGCCAAGGCCAAAGTCTGTAAACTCACAACTGTGAGCCCTGAAGGAATTTTTTGTTTCTTTTATCTTTACTAATGGTGTCGACGTCTGTGGCTTTGAATTCAGCTGCGGGTAATTTGGTAACGGATTTGTTGTTTTGTTGCGGAAAAACAGTGTGAGCGCTGAACCGTTCATAAGTTAGTGGCAATCTACTGATCGCAAAAACCATGCCTAGTAAAATACATAAAGAGCCGTTGCAGATTGGTAGTAGTTTGCGGCGTCCAGTATAGGATATGGCAAAAGCGGTCTTTAGGTTTGAGGTTTTGATCAATGAATCAACAAGTGCTCAGTTCTTCTTGTAACTCATGTCTGAGTCCGAAGAAGCACAGCTCAGTACACAGGCTCTGTAGCACCGGCGAGAATCCTGAAATACTTTGGGTGGATTTTTAATTCCAAATTTTCCCAAATCTCTCAATGGCACAATAAAATCCTCACCTGCACAGTCCTTGGCGACATCACTGAATCCTTATGCCGTAGCCCAACTTCCTGCCAACACCACAACAAGTTGTAAATACGGGCAGTAACTAGTAGTTCTGGCAGATATCAGGTCCCATTTTGCCCTAGACTACAAGGTGAAATCCAGAATGAAAGCTAGAGAGATGAAATTTCGGCGTTACCAGACAGAATGTCTATAACTTTAAAATGAGTTAGGTGACGTTAACATTGACGAAGGAAGACTTATGCCAGTTGACAAGACCCTTGATGATAATCGACTGTAGCATCATGGTCGGAAGTAACTCCCTTTTCTACTGCCAGCAAAGAAAGGAGTGCCACACATTTCCCCCGTTAGTTAGTAGTTCCTCTTAAACCTAGGGCAGCGCAGAGGACAGAGGCCATAGCTATCCATGTCTGGTGGTTTGTTGCCATCCGGTTTTAGGTCTTTTATGTTCATTATACCTATGGCTTAGCCTTACCTGATAATGGTTCTACGCAGTCTATCGTGGTCTTCGTCACTCCCCCCCCCCCTCCAGACCCCATCAGATGTCCAAGGCTTGATGGGGAAGTTTGGTCTTATCCATTCTCAGTGCGTGGCCGATGTAGTTCACTCGGCGCTTTCTTTTACAATTGGAAACATTATCTAGCGTGGTCTCTATTGGATCTGAAATATGTCCAGTGGAGATTTGGTATTCTTTTGAGACATATGATCTGAAAATTTTTAATAAAAAAAAAAAAAAAAAAAAAAAAAAAACAACACACATCTGGAACTACCATACAAACTGTATACTCGTAGACCACGAGGCAGACCAAAAAGACGACGGAAAGATAATATCCGGACAGACCTACAAACACTTAGTGTCACCAACTGGAAAGAGAAGGCCAACCAGGGAGATGAATGGAAGCGGGTGATATCTGCAGAAATGAACCTTAAGAGCTCGGAATGCTGTAGAAGGAGGAGGAGGAGAAGAAAAAAAAGAAGAAGAAGAAAAAGAAGAAGAAGAAGAAGAAGAAGAAGAAGAAGAAGAAGAAGAAGAAGAAGAAAAAGAAAAACTACCGTTACTTTCCAACTCTGGCATCCATAAGTTAACAAAACAAACAACGTCATAGACACTATATACTTATACAAATCTGAGTGTGGCATCAAATTACCATTGCGCCACGTGGCTCAAAAATTTCTGTACTGCCCGTGTGGGTTCTAAGGTCCTACTGTGGGGGGTGGGGGGGGGGGGAGAACAAGAATAGACACACAGCCGCTCAAACAAGCATGTCGTAAGAGTCGACTAATTTAGGGCTTATTTCGAAGTCGGAGTGCATCTGCCCGAGAGGCAAGGAACCAACAGTCCGCTTACTAATAGGTCAGATCTGTCAAAACAGATGAGCACGCAACATTCAGGTTCCTTAACAAGACTGAAGTTCAGAGGTGGACGAACAACTACAACTTTCCGCCGAAGCCTACAGCTAGTCAGCGCGAAGTAGAAGAACTTCTTTACTTTGATTTTCACTACCAGAAAACTCACCATACGTTTTCGGGTCGTTGTAAGATCACATATTGTTCTTGCTGTCTTCTTTCACAGACATTGCTTATATTAACTCTTTGTATGTGAATTGGTGGTTGTTTGTTTTAGTATCCAGAAGCCATGAGTTGTTAACTCTTAGGATCGGTATTATGGATATCGCAAGCTTTCGGCCTTGATTCCATTGTAAATACCGTAAATATGGGAGAAAATGTGGCTTTTCTGCCCACCCCCGGGAGTGAACCCGGACCACAAGGAGTTCGTCACCCGCTCACCGCGCAATCCTGTTTAGCCAACTAAGCTAGAGAGCCAGGCATGTGAATTGTTAGTTAACTCTGCCCGGTGGTGTCTCTGTTGGACTCTTTTCTTCTTCTTTTTTGTGTGTCGAATAATTGATGTCAGATTGTAGCCCATGCCGTGGTTTTCTGTATTTGTCTTGTGCTTCTCGGGTGGCTTCGGTGATGGATTTGTTCATCTTTTTTTCAGACTTCAGCTACCCCATTTGTCCATCTCATTCTTCGTAAGAATAATGTTGATTTCCACCAAGATTTATTATATTTAGTATTATAATTGTTTTAAATTGTAGGCATACTTAGAGTACATTGTTACAAAGATGTTATTGATGATGCTTATTATTATTATTATTATTATTATTATTATTAATTATTAATATTATTACTATCTTCTAAAACAATGTGTGCATAAATAATGTATGCATGGCGTGAGGCCAGAAGGGCAGAATGTTAGACCTGCCTGTGTGCCCAATTCTTAACCTTTTGAAAATAAAGTTCGTTCGTTCGTTCGTTCGTTCGTTCGTTCTTTCTTATCCTCGCCTTCCTCCCAGATGTTCTGCTGTAAAAAAATATCATATGCAGTTTGGTCTGGCTACATTCTCACTGGATGGCCGAACTATTTCATTCTTTGTCAGTATAATCCAGACGTGGTCTTATTCTAGCTTTCTCTCTAATGTTGGTATTCATCAACCTATCTCTTCTTGTGTTGTTAGTGACCTTACGGAGACAGTGCATTTCACACATATTTTCTGTTGGACCCCTTTAGATGTATTTGTTGCCGTTAAGCCGAAAGTGTTTGGAATAGAAGGGGTTACAGTAACATATTTCGAGACTGCAAGAGCTAACCACAAGCAAGCGAACACCCACAAGTAGGGCACCTTATATTGTACCCGCACACATACGGAAACGCGCATATCTTGCCCTTTTCACTTTTCTTCCGCAGATCTAACCGACGTTTCTTTGAAATGTGGACTGGCGTTTATGAATTGTTTTGGCTTTCATTATTTCCTTTGTCTGGTATCGATCCACGTCCGAGGACAACTAACCTCACACAAGCTACGTGGTTGTCTGCCCTTGACTTAGAGAAAGTCGTCTTGTTTCTTATTGCGTTCTTCTACCGTTTGTGACCATTTGGTGGACATTCCTTTCCTTTTTTTTCGCAGTCATCGGCTGTAAACTCCGGCGAAAAGTTCTGGTTGTTCGTCCACCTCTAGAATTTTGACCTGTTTTAGAACATGGCTTCCGCGTGCACATCCTTTATACATATCTGGCTTTTTTCTATGCAGATTGTTGGTTCCTTAAATCTAAGGCTGACGCGGTGTGCCTTCGAATAAAGCTCCCAGTTAGTCGACTCATAAGACATCCTGTTTGAGGAGTTAGTGGGTCTCACGCTTGCCTGCGGATCGGAAGGTCGTGCGTGGCATCGGGTCCTGACGGAGCCGGACTTTTTTTTTCCAGAAATGAAATTGACTCCCAGGTTAACCCAGCCGGTGCAGTCCTGGGAAGAAAAGACGGCCAGCATGATCCACATCACACACCAAGTGCCGATTGGTCTGAAAAACTTTGGTCTAGCCCTATATGCCCAATACGCATGAAGGCGCAGAAAAGGGTCATTTTATGCTACAGCGTGACTACTTTAATGCTAAGAATGCCAGAACTGAGAGTAAAGATCAGAACAGTCAGGCATGAGAGGCACACCAGACAAAAAGTCTTGTTAACCAGCATAGGACTGGGACTAGAAACCACAGGATGCTGATGCATATTGCGATGATTTTCTTTTATCTTCTACTGGCTCGCCTCATCGCACGCTCGCTGCCATCTCACAAACCGACATCACTCGACGAGCAGAAAAAATGGACGACTGGAAAAACAACACGATACTGTTCCAGTACTTTAATCTTCCACTCGCGGCTTACACTGCCGGCACATGACCTAGACAACTGTCCAGGCACACATTATAATGCAAGTGTCAACTATTACCTTCAAGCAGAAATCACAATCACACTAACATCTTGAACGAAACACAGCAGCTGTCCTGACAGACAAACTCAGACGACCCGCAGACATATTACTGGCCAGCTTTTTTCGCCAAGTTGGACCGGAACAAATTCACTCACAAAAACATCTGCTGAATCCACACATCATCCACCGCTGTCCATGCACACTGTTCCTAGGTCCAAAACGAGACTGCTCACAAACCTTTTCTTCGCTATTATATAGCCCTCTGATCTAACCTGTTCTAGAATATTCTAGATTCATTCTCACGAATTTCCCACTGTTGAAAGTCGTGTCTGGCCCGTGATAATTCACATTTCACACAAATCCTGTGAACAATCATGTTTCACATAAAACCTGACTTTCAGATGTCTCTCATGAAACTCAAGACATAAATCTCGTGTTATCTCAGCCAGTCAAAACATTCATCTTACATCTATTACTGACGTCATCTATCGGGCATAAATTAATGAGGAGAAAATGACTCACTACATTCTCCCCCACCCCAAAAAAATGTTTTACATTTTCAATTAATCAGGTGTGAACATTTCTCTGAACATTGTGATTCTAGACCTTTGTAGTGAATCATTTTCGACAAGTTCATTTCCAACCAAGTTCCCTTTACCTTATTAGGTTAACAATTCAAACACTCTAAAATGCCATCTGTTGGGTCTTTACACGACTGTGAATACCTTAATGGGATCCTCACCCCAGGCACTCCCCTTTTAGTGCGGAAGACCAATAATCTGGCTCCATAGGTATCCCCACCTAGTTCTAAAGTCGGTTTACAACCGAACCCCTCTCCTGGCACCCCCCGATCGGTGCGGAAGTCCAAAATCTTGGCTCTAAAACCGAAGTGTGACCCCATGAAGTCCCACCCTCGCTATTCCCATTCATGAAAGCCCTCAACAATGGCTAAATCAGCAATGTATGGTTTTGTTCCCAAATATGTAAGGTACAAGATGTAGTTAATTACCTTGTCTTCAGAAACTACAACATGTCTCATTAACACACATATTCAAATTAAATGCTACACCAATTCAATTTAGTATACTAGTAAATATAACATTTTCTGGTGAGGTGTATTTTAATCCTGAATGTTGTCTCCCTTTAATTGTTTACTATATTATACCCGTTCAAATCAAAATATACATTTTCCAAGTTGTAAATTCATACAATACATTCATACAATAATACAATGCATACCCTTGCATAAAATGATTTCAGTTAATACAAGTTGTAATAGCAGTTGTAACATGTTCTACAAACGTGACATGATATCTGGTAAATGATTGTCTGTTCCTTTGATGTGTTCAATGTTAAATTTGAATTGTGATATCAACAATGCCCATCTATATACCCTTGGATTGCTATTGGCATCAATTGTTAATAATTTTGTCAACCCCAAGTTATCTGTTAAAATAGTGAATTCTTTTCCCAAAAGAAACTTCTGAAACTTTTTTAGACTAATAACTAGTGCCAACGCTTCTCGTTCAAATGTATTGTATTTTTGTTGAGTTTGGTTAAGTTTCTGTGACATATACATTACTGGGAGTAATGTTTGTGAATGTTTCTGCGCAAGCATACTAGCTATTGTGTGACCGCTGGCATCTGATTGTAGAAAAAATCTTTTGGAAGGGTCAGGTTGTCTCAAAATAGGATATTTTGAAAAACAGTTTTTTATTTTAACTAGAATTTCCTCATGTGTCTCATTCCAATCTGATTTTTTCAATTGTTGATTCTTTAATAACTCTGATAGTGGTGATGTTAGTGCTGCTAAATTTGGGATGAATTTACCGTAATAGTTTATTAACCCTAGTAGAGATTGTAGCTGCTTTTTAGTTTTAGGTTTTTGTATCTTCAAAATTTTTGAAACTATATTTTCATCTGTCTGGACTAAACCTTCGCATATAACATGTCCTAAGTAATCAATTTTGGTGTATGCAATTTCAGTTTTTAAAGGATTTACTGTCAATTTCGCGTCATTTATTCTTGATAGGACTTTTTGTAGGGTAGTGCAGTGATCGTGCAATGTTTTGGTGTGTATACAGATGTCATCCATATATGCTGTAACGTGAGGAATTGCATATAACAGTTTCCTAACCATTTTTGTGAAAATTTTCGGAGCGTTTATTAATCCAAATGTAAACGCAACCATTGTTTGAGTCCAATTGGAGTTTGAAAGCTAGTATATTTTACAGCTTCTGGTGTTAGTGGTATTTGCCAGTAGCCTTTTGAAAGGTCAATTTTTGTAAAAAATTTTGAGTTATATAATTCTTGTATGATTTCATCTGACGAAGGGATGGGCTCAGTTTCTAAATAGGTAATTTAGTTTAGTTTCCTATAATCAACACACAAACGTAGTGAACCATCTTTTTTCTTTACTACCACTAAAGGCGAACTGTAGTTTGATGTGGAATCTTCAATGATTCCTTCTTGTTGTAGTTGTTGCAATTCTGATATAACTTTATCGATATAATGGATAGGTATTACATATGGTTTTGATTTCACTGGCACTGATGAATTCAACTGGATATCGTAACTGATTATGTTAGTTTTCCCAGGTTTATTCGTGAAAATATCTTTGTAATAAAAAAATAATGCTCCACAATTTTGCTTTTTCATTTTCTGATAGTTCTTCATTTAACTTTATCGATTTCCAGTTGACTTCATTTTTGTTGATGGTGTTGGAATATCTTCTTCTATAACATCAGGTAACTCTTCATTAATTACATTACATAAATTTGCATCAAGTACATCATCATCTGACATGAATAGTGATCTTCTAAAATATGGTTTAAGCATGTTTACATGAAAATTTTTTTAGCTTTTCATCAATTTTGATTTCATAATCAACATCAGAAATCTTTCTTGTAACAACAAAAGGACCTGACCATTCTATAGATAACTTGTCTGACTTCTTTGGTAACAGTAATAACACTTCATCACCAGGGTTATATTTCACAAGTCTTGCTATTCTATTCGCATATTGTCGCTGTTTTAAACTGGCTTCTTTCATTGCTTCGTTTGCTTGTTGGCAAGCAATCATTATTTTATTTCTTAGATCTGTTACTGATTCATAAGCTGATTTTTCTGTATCAGTTTCTGTTTTTCCTGTGATAAGCTTATTATATAGCTGCAATGGTCCTCTAGGATTTGCCCCATATACAAGTTCAAATGGCGAAAAACCTGTTGAGCTATGAGGAATTTCTCTATATGCAAACATAATGGCAGGTAATAAAGTATCCCAAGACTGCGGATGTTCAAATGATATTCTGGCAAGCATTGTTTTTATGGATTTATTTAGATTTTCAACCAAGCCATTCGCTTGTGCGTGATACGGTGTTGTAAAATTTTGTTTAATTCCTAACCAGTTATTAAAAGCTTTTGTAGCCCAAGATGTAAACTGAGTACCTTTATCAGAAATAATCACTTCTGGAAAACCCACCCTTGAAAAAAATTGTTAGCAATGCCTCCTGAATATCATTTGATGTTATAAATTTCAGAGGTACACACTCAGGCCATTTTGTGACAACATCAATAAAAGTTAAAATAAACCTGTTTCCCTTTGCTGACGTCACTGGTAATGGGCCAACAATATCAATTGCAACTTGTTCAAATGGTCTTGATGCTATCAGACCTATTTGCACTGGAGCCTTTGGGTTCTCTCCTTTTTGTGTGGTTTTAGCACAGGTATCACAAGATCGAACATAATTTTTTACATCTTTAGAAAACCCAGGCCAATAAAATGTAGATAGAATCCTCTTCTTTGTTTTTGTTATTCCCATGTGCCCCGAGAAGATGGAATCATGTGCTAAAGATAGGGCTTTTGGTCTGAATTTTTGTGGTAGTACCGTCTGTTTATAGACTTTTGGACCTTTCTGATATATTCTAAGTAGTACATTCTTTGATACAATAAATTTCCATGTTGCAAATTTCTTTACTACTGGGTCTGTATGAACCAAATCAAAACATTTCTTTAGTGATGGATCAGATACTTGGGCATCTTGAAACTCTCTTTGGCTGTTAATATTTTCTTTTGTAATGGGTACCAGTTCTGTAGTTAAGTTCTCTTCTCTTAACTTTTGTTGTATGGTATCAGTCATGCTTCTGGTTACTGCAGCAGCTAGTTGGGGAGCACTTGGGTCAGACAATTGTATCAAATCAGTTTTACATGATTGAAAATTATCGTTTTCACATAATTTAACACTGGATGAAACTTTTAGGTTTGATGGGTTATTTACTTTCTCAATATTCATCATTTCTCTTTCATTCAGTACGATTGGTGTCTCTTTAACACCTAATAACTTTTTTTCATCTTTTCCATTCTTTACTTCTTTCATACCGATATTCTCAAATTTTTCATGACCAATCAACTGTTGCCTGTTTTGGACGCAATCACTTTCATTCATTTGTACTACTGCATTCACACTATGGCAAAAATCTTGATCACTGGTATTCAGTTTCTCTCTTTCTTTCAATTCCTTGATGTTTTCTCTTTCCCACTGAAAAATTTCCTGTTCAGACATTTCTCTCAGACCTTTTTCATTCCCCAAAATTAAACCTGCACATGGTGCTGATAGAACGGCTACTTTCAATCTGCCTTGAAAAAAAAGGTGTTCTAACATTAACAAATGCAAGTTTATATTTCTCAATTGTGCCTCCAAATGTTCTGCAATTTACATGTTTGTTAGTAATGTCTTCAGGTTTGATAAGATCTTTGTGGATACCTGAAATTGTGGCGCCCGTGTCTCTCAAAATGGTGGTTATTTTTCCATTTACAATTCCTCTGTATAACTTTAAGGTTCCGTGTGTATTTGTGGCTGAGTTGGCTTCTTGTACAGGTATATTATGGCCACATGGAAGGCTATCTTCTTCATGGAACTGTTGACATACAGGGCAAGTTTCAACAGTTACTGCATTGGTCTCAAATGGTTCGGTGTCTGAATCTGAGTCTGACATTGCCTGTGATATGTTGGCTTCCTTAAATTTTCTTCTAAATAAACAGTCTTTTTTTCACATGATTATAGCAACCACAATTGTAACATTTAATGGCATCTTTATACAATCTCAACCTCTGTGTTCTTCTATTAAACAGTTTGTCTACATAGTCTTTATAACCCGGATTTCTATCACACATTTTGTCGTTCGGATGAGATTTTTGACAATATTTGCAGTACGTCATTTGCCACTTTTTGTTGAACGTGGTTTTGTTTTTGTGTGGGTTTGCCCCTTGGTTGTATCTGCCTTTGTCATAACTGGCACTAGCTCCAGTTTCAATGTCTGGTACCGGGTTGGAAATGAAGATTTCACGATGGGCTGAAAAATAATTCTCACCTAAGTTCTCTAACTCCTTCAATGAGGTTGGTTTATTTTCTCTTAAAAAGGTTGACATAGGTTTAGGTAAAGATTCCAACATTTTGTTCCTTAATAATAAATCTACTAATAATTTATAATTATCTCTAACATTGGCCGAATCAATCCATTTATCAAAAATATTCTGAACTTCCGAAAAATAGTCAGTGAACGTCTGATCAGACTTTGGCTTTAAATCCAGAAACTTTTTCCTATACCCTGCTTCATGTAGGTCATAGTGTCGCATGATGCGATCTTTAATATAGTCAAAGTCTAATCTTAGATGTTCAGGGACTGTTTCTAAGATCTTCAATGGTTCAAATGCTAAATGTTTTTGAAAAATAATGGCCCACTGGTCTTTTGGCACATCATGAAAGCGCATTTGCAAAAGAAAGCTAGATATATAACTACCAATGTCATCCTTTTCAGAGAAATTTCTGACTATACCTGCATACTTTTTGAATTTATTTTCTTCTTCTTTTAATCTTTCTTTTTGGATAGCAGCTTCTCTTCTGGAATCATTTTCCATTTCTTTAGTTCTGATTTGTGCCTCTGTCTTTTCTTTTTCAATCTGAATCGACGCAGCTATCTTCTCGCGTTCCAAATTCAGTTCTTGTTCTTTTAATATTCTTTCTTGTTCCATTTGTCTATTTTTCATTTCTTTTTCCTGTTCCAGTTGTCTATTTTTCATCTCCATCTCTTGTGTTTTCATCTCTAATTCGTGTTGTCTTAATAATCTCCGTTCTTCTCTGGCATCGTCTTGCATTTTCTTTTCTTTCTCATCACAAAACTTTCTAAGTTCTTCCCCTTCCAAATTTAATTCTTTGCCCAGCTTGATCAGTTCTGCCAAGTTAGACATTTTTATGTCTTTACAATGTAAACAACAGTAAAGTTACAATTCCTTTCTTTCAAAATACACACCCTAAAAAGAACAATATAAGTTCAATATAATGAACTAGTAACTTGAATTAATAACTAAATGTCACTGGGTATCAATACCAAACCTTGCAATAAAGTGGATGTAACTCTTCCAACCACCAAGTCTATTACTAAATAATTCTATATATATATATATATATATATATATATATATATATATATATATATATATATATATATATATATATATATATATATATATATATATATATATATATATATATATATATATATATATATATATATATATATATATATACAGTTGATGTTTGAGAAGAAGAGTTAACTAATATATGTTTAGCTTATGGGAGAGTAAATCACTTAAGCACACTTGAGAAATTAGATATGACAGCAAGAATAAATGATATATTATTTGATAAAGATTATTAATCAACTAATAGAATGTTATAGCACTAGAGTAGATGCAGTGGATGATCAAAGTATTAGATGTAGTGGACTATCAAAGTATTTACGAAATAACTAATTAATTTGTAAATGTGTAATAATGTTATAATAATCCTGTGTAGCACAGTAGTTGGTTATAAAGTTTCAACTGATTATACCTTGTGAAATCACCAAAAAAAAAAAAAAAAAATAATAATTATCTTTATTGGCCGCACAGTCTGGGTATAATTAAATACTATTCTAAAAAAATAAATATTTGATTGAATTAGTCTTGATAATCGACTGTGATAGAGTAGTCACTAATAGTCTCAAATAAATTATTTCACGTAATAACTACTAAATTCACTTGTTCAGTAAGATGCTTATTAAGTTCGCTTTCAATGACGCAAAACTCAGTTACAATATATATGCAGAAACTAAAAAAAAATAATTCTTATCCCCCAATACCTTCAGTCTATATTAGAAATCAACAATAATACTATTCAACACAGATTAAATAAAGATATAGTGTTGAATCAATTAGTGTATCACCAAATAATATTACAATGATCCTTCGCCAATTAACTAATGATTGACTTATTATTTTTGGTATACAATACAATTTCTATTACCCACAACTATACTTTTGTTACAGTGATTATACTTGATGATGTTTATATGATTAATTATGGCACTTCCTGATGATGGTGGTACTGAACTTCCGTGTAATATAACACCCACAACTTTGTAAATGAAGAAATAATAAAAAAAATATAAAATTTCAATACAATTTGCCAATATTTATAAATAAAAAGAAATAATGTAAAGAATAGTAGGAAAATACAAATAATATCAAAAACACCAATGTAACAATATTAATAAATAAAGTAGATGTCAATGAATGCACCGATATAATAAAATAAATAAAATAAATGTCAATGAATGCACCAATGTAAATTATAAATAAATAAAATAAATGTCAATGAATGCACCAATGTAAATTATAAATAAATAAAATAAATGTCAATGAATGCACCAATGTAAATTATAAATAAATAAAATAAATGTCAATGACTGCACCAATGTAAATTATAAATAAATAATATTGATAATTATAATAAATAACTGAATCACCAGAAAAATAAATCAAAATAAAATTAATAATCAATGTATATTGTTGTGCTGATCTAGTTGACTGTCCTGAAGTCGACCTGAAGCTGATTCTGCGATGGCTGTTGCTTTCTTGAAGGTTGTTTCGTTGAAGCTTGTCCGTTGAATATGCTATTGCTACTTTTAAATACTAAAGAAATGATAATTTGATATGGTTAATTGAAATTAACACACCATATTAATAATTTCATTAACTGGGCACTGAAACTAATTAAGACCGCACAGTTTATCTGTTCACACTAGTAATTTTAGCATTGAATGCACACTAATTAAGGAATTGTTCAGTGAAGCATTTATTACAGAAACTGTATACTGTTTGTGGTACTGCTCACTGTACTATAGGTTTCATAAACTGGATATTTATCATTGAGTAGTTCAACTGGTAGCTACACACTTCAATAGTACCTTGTTAACTGTATACACTAACATAGTTCACTGCTAGCTACACACTCCAATAGTACATTGTTAATTGTAGACAAATAGTTCACTGCTAGCTACACACTTCAATAGTACTTAGATTTGCACCGACCAATTTTATGCTTTTCCTGCCGACTGAATGTGTTTAGGACGTAGGAAAGCTTTATTGTTATCGCTTTCTTGTGATATGTGTGATTACACGATGAACTTGAAGCATTATTGATCACGAGACATCAATGAGTGCTGATCTTGAGGTTTTGTAGACTTGTCATACTGTAGTTTTCCTATTAAATGGTTTGCCACGGCTGAAAATGTAGAGCTGCGACACAAATACCCAGTGTCAGAGCTGTGGTTCTTTTTGATTTCTATACAGTTAACACTCTACCCGGTGTTTCACTGTCTTTCTATGTTTTGAAAAACAGATCCGAAAAACAGGATCTGGTGTCGACGCTTCTCTGTGTTGTTCAGTGTAGATTTCCCACTACACTTTACCACACTTTAGTCGGCAGCGAAATTTGATCAAACAACAAGGCTTCGGAAGTTTTGCAGAGGGGCAGCCCTAGTCTCACATCATCTCTGTGTAGACTTACGGTTGTATTCCTTTGCTACCATTAATGAATGCTATTTGACACTGTCACTGTCTGCAATCTTTCCTTCGCATCTTAGTTGATTGTTGATTACTTGGTCGAAACTTAAAACGTGGACTTGTCTATCAGTATTCAAAGCCTGGAATTTGTCCGAACGTTGTTCAATCTGTGAACTATCGAATATGGGTTGTTGTTATTTCGCCATCGATCTTCCCCGCTTACGTTCGTATGTTGAACTGGTACTACCTGACGTCAGGTTAATAACTAAACACCTTTCGATGTCTCAGATTTTTCTGTACGACACAACTTTCCTATCCTCAAATGTTTGGACGAGTTCCCCATCTTGCGATGATTCTCTTTTATCTTCTACTGGCTCGCCTCATCGCACGCTCGCTGCCATCTCACAAACCGACATCACTCGACGAGCAGAAAAAATGGACGACTGGAAAAACAACACGATACTGTTCCAGTACTTTAATCTTCCACTCGCGGCTTACACTGCCGGCACATGACCTAGACAACTGTCCAGGCACACATTATAATGCAAGTGTCAACTATTACCTTCAAGCAGAAATCACAATCACACTAACATCTTGAACGAAACACAGCAGCTGTCCTGACAGACAAACTCAGACGACCCGCAGACATATTACTGGCCAGCTTTTTTCGCCAAGTTGGACCGGAACAAATTCACTCACAAAACATCTGCTGAATCCACACATCATCCACCGCTGTCCATGCACACTGTTCCTAGGTCCAAAACGAGACTGCTCACAAACCTTTTCTTCGCTATTATATAGCCCTCTGATCTAACCTGTTCTAGAATATTCTAGATTCATTCTCACGAATTTCCCACTGTTGAAAGTCGTGTCTGGCCCGTGATAATTCACATTTCACACAAATCCTGTGAACAATCATGTTTCACATAAAACCTGACTTTCAGATGTCTCTCATGAAACTCAAGACATAAATCTCGTGTTATCTCAGCCAGTCAAAACATTCGTCTTACATCTATTACTGACGTCATCTATCGGGCATAAATTAATGAGGAGAAAATGACTCACTACACATATACTAAAGGGGGAATCTAAGCAGCAAATTGACGTGACCAGAGTACCGTGAAAATAACCCAACTCATAACCCAAGTCTTGCGTTAGATTCCATATTTTGACGGATTAGTAAAGGGCTCCTCCCCGTCCAGGACTGTTAGGCGTACTTGGCACATAGGGCTAGTCCTGTATTTTATAGGCAACTCGGTGGGTGATGTGGTCAGCATCACGCTGGCCACCCTTTCTTCTCAGGACTGCACATGGTACCCACTCAAGGCAGGGTCGACCTGGGAGAGCCAACATCAATTTTGAAAAAAAAAAAACACACACAAAATATCCGCCTGCGTAAAGGTAAAGTCGGGAGATGTGAACCAGCGTCATTGCACACGGTTATAAACCATAAGTGCTCTGACACCAGTACGGACAGTTGATAAGAATTGTCCGCCTGTGTCGCCGTTCGCACGTAACTCTGTAGCTACAGCGACGTTCCTCCGTTTACCAGAGAGTATCATTCTGGTACCCATTTCCTAGAGGCTGGGTGAACCCCGTGAGCCGCCCGGTTTTGAACACCGAGCATGGGCTGCTGCGAGTCGCAGCTGGATTTGAAAGCGAGCTTCTTATCAACTGCGCTAACGCCCCCCCCCCCCCACCCCCGTCCGCCTGCGTCAGGACTCCCAAAGCCACGACCTTCCGATTCACAGGCGAACGTCTAGCCGCTAGCCCACGGTGACTCCCACTGACGGATTATTGTTAAAGAATTGACCTGAGTTTCCAAGTCTGCCCAGTCTGAAGGGATGCTAGGAAAAATACAGTCGGCTACATAAAATAAATAAAGAAGGGATGAAAAATACATTAAAATCGAGAGGATCGACTTCATTGCGCCGGGTTTTATCCTTTATGACACTGCCTCTCTCCACTGAACGGCTAACCGTCGGCCGAGAGAGCACAAAGCACGAACTTCCACTTAACCATTTCACCATGGAGACCTCCATGGAACGAAAGAGAAAGAAAGAGAGAAAGAAAAACAGAAAGAAAGAAGAAAGTGATGAGAAGAAAGAAATGGGGGTGGGGTGGAGGGGAGAAACACTAACACTTATGCGATTATTTACTTTAGCAATATGTACTTGGCTAAGGCGTTGCGAGTCCGACTCGTTAGCCAGCATACCGCGATCGAAACCCACTGCAGGCTGCATGAATTTTTGTCGTGGAATGGGACGTCGCAGGTCGACCCAGCCTAAAATGGGTACCGGGATGGGCTGTCCTGGGAAAGTAAAGACAGCCGGCGTAATGCTGACCACATTACCCACAGAGTGCTGATGGTCTGTAAAAATATGGGACGCTCTGCCCATATGCCCGATGCGCCGAAAGGCGTGAAAAGGGATCTTTACTTTACTTACTTGAGATCATTTCCATTTGTGCAGGGTTCTGCTTAACACCAGAATGTGTGAACATTGCAAGCACCCTCCTGACCTCTATGGACAGAACCGTGGACCCGTGTGAGGACTTCTACGAATACGCTTGTGGGGGCTGGATGAAGAACAACCCCATTCCTTCGGGCCACTCTCGTTGGGGCACTTTTGAGCTAATGTGGCAGAAGAATATGCTGGTGATGCGAAACGCCATAGGTGAGTTCAATTAGCTGCTTCGGTGTGTTTGACTGTTACCTCTTGTATATCGTTTACCATGTAGGCCAGATCTGTAAAACAAATGTGCGTACAAAACTCAAGTCCTGAAACAAGACCACAGTCCAGAAGTGTACGAACAGCCACGACTTTCTGCCGGGGTTTACTGTTGATGAACAGGAAGAAGAAGGAGGAGGAGGAGGAGAAGAAGAAGAAGGAGAAGAAGAAGAAGAAGGAGGAGGAGGTGGAGAAAAAAAAGAAGAAGAAGAAGAAAAAGAGGGGGGGGGGGGGGTGGGAAGGAGGAGGAGAAGAAAAAGAAGAAGCAGAAAAAGAAGGAAAAAAAGGAGGAGAAGAAGAAGAACACCAATCATTTCATACCTAAACATGTATAGCTATCTCTTATAGCATCTTTCTCTATCTATAATTTTCCTCTTCATGCGTTTTGTGTGTGTTTTGTGTGTGTCTCTAGTTAGTTAGTTTAGCTAGTTAGTTAGTTAGTTAGTCGACAAATTATCCTCATTACACGTCGAACCACTCAGTCCATAAGTGCTCGGTTTCCCTCCTCAGTAAATCCCTCAGCGCGTTCTATGTTGGTTTATTCTTCTTCTCAGCGCGTTCTATGTTGGTTTATTCTTCTTCTTTGACTACCCGCGTAGTGTTCTTGCTTAGCGACACCCCGTTTAACATGTTGTTCTTGCAGTCTGACCATGGTTGCAGATTCACAGTTCTCAGTTAATTTACGCAAACGTCTTAACTCTCTCAGAGCTTTTAGTATATAAGCCTGGTCCATGGCTTGTCTGGCTTTCACGGTACCTGCAAGCGTATCAGCTTGCCCATTTCCTTGTACCCCCACATGTCCTGGCACGAATATGAAACTAATCCTTGTCAGCCGTGAATTCTGTAGAGCCACCAACCATTGCCGTTGTTTGTCTCTACTTAATTAAAATAGACCAAGCAAGATAATGTATCCAATTTTATAAGAAAACTTTTCTTAGTCGCGGCGCCTTTCATCAGTTAAAATTTTTCACGGCGCCCTAACCTAAGTAAAAGTATGACTATTCGTATGTAAGAGATAAATAAAACATGTGTATCTTCGAATATTTCGCGGCGCCCCTGTGAAGAAGTCGCGGCTCCCCTGTGCGCCGCAGCGCACAGTTTGGGAATCACTGCCCTATGCGATGCCCTATCCTCAAGAGGAAAGACTAACACAACTAACTTATAGCCAGGGGCTCCAAAGTCGACGTCGTAGTAATGCTTTACATTTATTTTCCCCACAGAGTATGCCCTAATTGGTAGCTCAGCTTGTTTTCTCCGTCACCTGATCAGTTTGAATGTATTTCTTTCTTTCTCTTAGCTCCGTATTGATGATTTTATACCGGAGCTGTTGAAATCAGCGTCCTTGGAATAAATATATACGTTAGTAAAACTGTTAGAACTAGAATTTGGTTTGTTTTTGAAAATAAAGCAGTATTTCAACTGGCACTTACATGTAAATTGATAAATATAATTGGATTTGGTTTACGCAGACACGAGCAGCCTAATAGGTGGGTTTGGGATAGGAGTGGTCTTGTACCTCATTACTAGAACAGTTGAAAAGAATGTTTAGCCAACAGCTGTTTTTAATGGGTCCTGAGGGATGTATGACGTCATCACCTGGAAAAGTTAGTTGGATGAAAACTCGTAGTTTGGGCACTGGAATTCTGTTCAGGGTAGGGTTGGGTATGGCAAACTACTGGAGGTAAATTTGCCTAGAAAAACCACACAACAGCCAGGAGCTGTTGGGGTTGGTTTTGCAACGTCCTGTAAAGGATAGGCAATTAACCTAATATCTTCTGCGCTTCTTGTCAGAACATCCAAATACCCAACCCTACCAGGTTAGTTAGTTGCCTATCCTTTGCATGACGTTGCAGAACCAACCCCAACAGCTCCTGGCTGTTGTGTGGTTTTTCTAGGCAAATTTACCTCCAGTAGTTCGCCATTGCTATCTGGATGGTCGGCCCCCCTGATACCACTGTCGAAACCAACGCAAGGCGCATGGCCCGCAGCTGGGATCGAACCCAGCACCCCGGCATTACGAAGCGTAGAAGATATTAGAGCCAATTAAAATTGCCAACATATTTTTAATACACAATCAGGGAGCTGATAAGTGGAACAGCCTTTTCCTACTTTTATCAGACAAAATTGTATTGTCAAGATAGCATTTAAGAGGTCAAACTTCATCCAGTTTTTTAGGTTAGATTTGATACATTCACTCCGAATGATAAACATCTAGAAAAACATCCACCATCTAAACGTCAAAGACGCCATCTAAATGCAAGGAAAAACATCTAAATCTGGATGTAAAACATCCGAAGTGGCAACACTGCATATGAGGCCGTTCGCCTCGTGAAGGTTGTGGATTTGATTTCAGCCTAGGTCCTTCAGTTTTTGAGTGCAGTTGCTAGTGATCCGTGGGGATCATTGCTGGAGCTTTCTGGCTTTGGATTTTTGCAGTGTTTAGATCAGTGAGTCGGCTCTGTGGCTAAGTCGATGCGAACACTTCGTAATGCCGGGATGCCGGGTTCGATCCCAGCTGCGGGCCATGCGCCTTGCGTTGGGTTTGACAGTGGTATCAATAAAACCGACCGCCCATAAAGCACTGGCAAACTACTGAACGTAAATTTGCCTAGAAAAACCACACAACAGCCAGGGGCTGTTGGGGCTGGTTCTGCAACGTCCTGTAAAGGATACGCAACTAACCTTTTAGATGGGTGACCAACTGTCTGGAGAGGATTCCTGAGCCATATGGCATAAAACACAGGACAGTGAAGGCAGTCCTCTTGCATTTAATCCTGTAAAAAAAAAAAAAAAAAGAAACGAATCTCAGGATGCCAGTCTAATCCATTCCATGACTGAGCTGATATAGCGAAATAGCTCGTATCCTGAAACTGTTTTACGCATCAAAATTAATGTAAATAATTTTACTTGTTTTGAGGTGTTAAAAAAAAAATCGGCTAGCCTAATCTTCCCGAAAAGCTCGTATTCAGGTGCACTTGTATCCTGAACAGCTCGTATTCAGGTACACTTGTATCCTGAACAGCTCGTATCCACGTGCACTTGTATCCTGAAAAACTCGTATCTACGTGTACTTGTATCCTGAAAAACTCGTATCCACGTGTACTTGTATCCTGAAAAACTCGTATCTACGTGTATTTTTATCCTGAAAAACTCGTATCCAGGTGTACTTGTATCCTGGAAAAACTCGTATCCAGGTGCACTTATATCCTGAAAAACTCGTATCTTCTGAGGTTCCAGTGTACTTTGGAAAATAACAGAAAGGAGAGCCATGAAAAGATATCCGTCCAGAGAGGAAGTAGAACTACTAAGCAGCAAATTATCACAAACGACAAATAAAAGTTGCGGATAGAAAGCATTCATCAGCAAATAACACAAACGAACAGTGATACACTATTTGATATGTTAGTCGATTAGCCCCCTCCGGCCTGCAAGCTTAAGCTTTACCGTACGATCATGAGATTACAAAATGTCATTCTGGATGGCAGGCCAACATGGCAAATTCTAGATAAACTGTTCAGCCTCCAAAGAAGTTACAGTTAAAAAGTTAATTGCGTATCCTTTACAGGACGTTGCAGAACCAGCTCCAGCATGTTTTGGCTGTTGTGCTTTTTCTAAGGCAGTGGTTCTGTACCCAATACCGCCACCCTTTAACACAGTCCCTCATATTTTGGCGACCCCCAAAACAATTATTTTTGTTGCTACTTCATAATTTCAGTAAATGTATGTTTTGCGATCGTCTTTGGCGACTCCTGTGAGAGGGTCGTCCTACCCCCCCCCCCCGCCAAAAAAAGGGGGTCACGACCCATAGGTTGAGAACCGCTATTCTAAGTCCTGTAGTTTACCATTGGACGGTCGGCTCTCGATACCACTTTCGCAGTTTTCAGGGAGATGCCCTGGGGATCGTCGCCAGAGCTACAGAGTTCGTTTTCTCTGCGGTGCTCTCGGCAGGCGGCTAGCCATTCTGCGGACAGAGACGAAGCCATATGGGATAAAACCCGGTGCAGTGAAGTAAATCATCTCGACTTTAACCTTTAACCTTTTTCTGTACGTTGAGGTGTCTCTAAAACAAAAACGAAACAAAATCAAAAGTGCTTTTGTCTTTATTATATATAAAATTGTTAGTGTGATATTTTCCAGCGGTTTGACTTCTAACGTCTCTTGGACAATTTCTGCAGACAAACCGGATTCGTCTTTCACCAGCACAGCTCAGCTGAAGGCAAAGAAATACTTTCAGTCCTGTATGGACGAAGACAAGCTGATAGAGAAGGCTGGGCCCAAACCTCTGCTGGATCTGATCGATGGGCTCGGATGGGGCATCAACATCAGTGCCTGGGACCATGGCTGGGAGATTGACAGCAGGTGGAACCTCAATAAGATGTTGGAGGATGTACACCTCTGGAATGTTGCATCGTTGTTTACGGTGTGGGTAGCAGAGGACGACAAGAATTCCAGTGTCAATGTACTGCAGGTGAGTAGTGTGCTGCCGTTGTATTATTTTGTTTGAAGTTTGAACAACGGACCAACATCATGGCACACGGGAAGTAACCCACAAGTGCTCCGTTCTTCTTCTAACTCAAGTCGTGCGAAGAAGCTCAGCACAGTGCAGAGACTCTGTAGCACCGGCGAGGATCCTGAAATACTTTGGGGAGATGTTTAACTTCAAATTTTCCTCAGGCCACTCTTTTCGATTTGCATCTGCCAAGGGAATTTTTACGTGCGCAACAATGCACACGGGCGTCCGATCTTACTACCCAGAGACCAGCGGGAGTTACTAGAAGTCTAAGTTGACGTGAAAAAATCCCAGCCCTTACCGCGGATTAAACCCGGAATCTCCAGCACTCGAGGCAGATACCATGCTTAGAAGGCCCCCTCCTCCCAATGAGGCCCCGCAACCCACATGGGGAATTTTTTCTGACTCTGCTTTCGTAGACATATAACTCGGTGTGGGTTCCAAGGCATCATTTGAAAACGTGGGGTGGGGTGGGGGGAGATGCCGCTACTCATATACAGAAGAAGGTGTAGATGTAGAAGCAGCAGAAGAAAAAATACACTGCTAGCTACCGTGTGGGTTTCTATGCTCCATATGGGGGGGGGGGGGGGGGGGGAGAATAAACTAACTGCGTCTTAACAAGCGTATTGGAAAACGTTTGCCTAACATCGACTGTATTGGATCGAAATGCCTACATTTCGCAACCTAGCTGTAAATCACAACTTAGCTTTAAATCACAACCTAGCTGTAAATTACAACCTAGCTATAAATCATAACCTAGCTGTAAACCACAACCTACATGTAAATCACAACACATTCACCAACCGCCCTCGTAAGTGCTGACACAAAGGACCAACGTACGGCGAAGGAAATTTGGAGTGGTAAAGACAGCACTTGTCGAAAATACTGGAAAAGGAGTTCAAACGGCTATGAAAACAATGCGTCTATACTTTTAAACTTTAACACCGACGCCGCCTTTCCTCAGTCTTCGTCCATCTGTCTCTTTGGGAGACTACGGATGTCTCGTTTGTGAACGCATTAATGGGAGAAAATATATTGCTTCCGAATTAATGAGCGCTCTTGAGCGAGCAAATGCGCTGGGGAAGTTCCTGAACTTTCGATCATCTGTCGGAGGATTTAGGACGCGGTATGTTATTGTGGTTAGTTTGTGTGTGTCTGTGTGTGTGTGGGTGGGGAGGGGGGGGGGGTTCAGGGTGGGGCCTGGTTGAGGAATACAATCGGTTTTAAAAGGCGGATAAAAGGTTATTGGGCGCGTGTCTGGGATCTCCCTTGTTGGTCTGTCATCTCCCTTCTTCGTGTTCTCCGGCTGTAAACTGTGGTGGAAAGTTCTGGTTCTTCATCCAATTCTGGACTTTGGTCTTCTCCCAGAACTTGAATTTTACGTGCCCACTAGTTTTACAGATCTGGCTTATTTGAATGCAGACTGCTGGTGTATTCCTTGTATGGTATGACGTTACAGTGCTGTCTTAGAGGCAGATCATTTGATAATTGCCTTGTTTATGTAATTTAGAATTAGTTTTGGGCTGACGTTTTTTCTTACACCTCATTCCTGATGTTATCTCTTCTAGTTGCTCCTGCAGCGTGACATCTTATATCCCTGGATACTAATTATCATTTCTGGTGTGCCAATCACAAACCAAGAAACCCTAAACAGTATGATAACCAAGAGAAAATTGAAATGGCTTGGCCACTTTATGAGAATAAATCCTGATATACCTGCCAAAAACAGCTGTCACGTGGATACCAGAGGGAACGAGAAAAATAGGGCGCCCAAAAACAACATGGAGACGAACGATGAATAGTGACCCGAGTGCGGCATCTCTGACATGGGAAAACTGCACTGAAGATTGCACAGGACACGAAAGCATGGAAAGCCCTCTCTGAAGCCTCATGTGCCACTAGGCATAAAGATAACTGATGATGATGATGACTGAATCAATACATATTAATTTGTTTATCATATTGTCTCCTTGGCCCTCAAGGGTTCCCCAGATATTTATTTATGTAAGGCAGACTGTGCCAGCGTGATACTGACCACATCAACCGTTGAGAGCCGATGAATCTGTTAAAATATGGGAAAGCATCATTTTTTAAAAAATACGTTTCAAGTCTTAGAAAAGGACTTTCACATTGTTTTTCTAAATTTAAAGAATCATTTGAATCTTCCTACTGGTTTTGCACACTTAGTTCGTTTTTACTTCTGAGTTTATGTTGGTATCACTAGTATATGCCGCTAATAATGCAAATTATTTGAGGGTTGAGGAATGAAGATCTTGAGGAATAATGAATGAAGATTCCTGGTTGAGGAATGAGAAATGAAGATTTCTGGTTGAGGAATGAGAAATGAAGATTTCTGGTTGAGGAATGAGAATTGAAGATTTCTGGTTGAGGAATGAGGAATGAAGATTCCTGGTTGAGGAATGAGGAATGAAGATTTCTGGTTGAGGAATGAGGAATGAAGATTTCTGGTTGAGGAATGAGAAATGAATATTTCTGGTTGAGGAATGAGAAATTAAAATTTCTGGTTGAGGAATGAGGAATGAAGATTCCTGGTTGAGGAATGAGAAATAAAGATTTCTGGTTGAGGAATGTTCATTCCTGATTCCTCAACCATGAATCTTCATTCCTCATTCCTCAAAATCTTCATTCCCCAACCCTCAAATAATATGCATTATTAGCGGCATATACTACTGGTGTCACTCATTTTAGTATCGCCTGTGTTTGTATCACATATTTTCGTATCACCTGTGTTGATACCACACGTGTTGATCTATCCTGTGTTAATTTCACCCATTTTAATATAACCCATATTGATATAACCCATTTTGATATCTCCTATGTTGATATCACCCATGTTGATATACCCATGTTGATATCACCCATGTTGATATCACCAGTGTTAATATCAACCTTGTTGATAGCATCCGTGATAATATCATGTATGTTAATTTCACTCGTTGTGATTTGACCCATGTTGATATCGCCCCTACAATCACACATGTTAATATCACCAGTTTTGAGTTAACACCACGATTGGTTACATAATTGAGTGTTTTCACAACGCCACTGTTTTTAGAGATATCACCCAACGGTAGAGTGAGGGGGGGGGGGGGCGGGCTGCGTGGTCTAGGCCTTGTGTCCGCCTCGAGTGCTAGATGTTCCGGGTTCAATCCCCGGTAATGGCTGGGTTTTTTCCCCACGTTGACTTGGACTTCTAGTAATTCCCCCTGGTCTCTGATAAGTGAGATCGGACGCCCGTGTGCATCGTTGCGCACGTAAAAATAATCCCTTGGCAGTTGGAAATCGAAAATAGTAGCCTAACAGCGCTGCCCGGTCAACAATTTGGAGTTAAAAACCTGCCCAAAGTATTTCAGGATCCTCGCCGGTGCTGCAGAGCCTGTGCACTGTGCTGAGCTTCTTCGCACTCAGACTTGAGTTAGAAGAAAAAACGCAGCACTTATGGGTAACTACCCGTGTGCCATGATGTTGATCCGTTGTGCAAACCTCAAACCCAACGCTGCACTTACCCCCTTATTTACACGATCTCCGACAGCAGCCCTGCAAACCCTTGATATCTCTGAAAGCGACAAAACAATGATGGATGTTAATGGGAAAATTTGATCCCCAACATGATGCCGAAAATGGGAAATTAATGGAGCCTAACAGTTATATGACCCGTCTGTCTAAAAAAAAAAAAAAAACACAGAATCGATCAATTTCAATTGATGGCGTTTCTTTACGCCAGTGGTCTTCAACATGTTTCAGGTAGCGCTGCCGAGTATATGACAAGACCACCTCACTCACCGACGCCCCCTCAGCTAGTAGTAGTAGAGGCAGCAGCAAACAGTAGTAGTAGTAGTAGTAGTAGTAGTAGCAGCAGCATCATCATCATCATCATCATCATCATCATCATCATCATCATCATCAGCAGCAGCAGCAGCAGCAGTAATAGTACTACTAGTAGTAGTAGCAACAACAGTAGTAGTAGTAGCAGATACAGTAGTAGTGGTAGTAGTAGCAGATGCAGTAGTAGTGGTAGTAGTAGCAGATGCAGTAGTAGTGGTAGTAGTGGCAGTATCATCATCAATATCGTCATCGTCATCAGCAGCAGTAGTAGCAGTATCATCTACCGCAACAGCAGCAGTAGTAGTACTAGTAGTAGCAGCAGTAACAGCAGCAGCAGTAGTAGCAGCAGCAGCAGTAGTAGTTCTAGTAGCAGGAGTAGCAGTAGTTGTAGTAGCAGTTGTAGTAGTAGCACATAACAACATGTGATTAAAAAAGAACAGGACAATAAGATGAATCCCGAGTAATATTATAAGAAACTGGAGAAAACATGCACATATTTCAGTGTCAGATAAAGGAAACATTCATCAACAACTGGTAACTTAGTGTCCAAATATCACTGTGATCTAGACACTGTTTTGTCTTGATGACACCTGTTATTTTTGATCTAGTCATCGACGCGGCGTGACGGAAATCACTTTCCCTATCAAGCTGACTGCGTTGTTGTTTAGTTTTCGTGACTGTTAAAGCCGGAAAACCTGATTGTTAGAAGATAGAAATAAATGCACTGCACTTCAAAATTACTTAACGACCCCCCATGACACTCACCCCCCCCCCCCCGCCCCACCCGGGGTTGAAGACCACGGCTTTTCAACGAATACGGCAGTGTTTCCTAAGCTTTTAAAATTAGGACTGTACCGAATAGTGATTTTCATTATTCGGCCGAATACGAATAGCGGTACCAACTATTCGGCCGAATACGAATACGAATGGTGTATAGTGTAAAATATATATATATTTTAAAAACACAAATTCATAATGTCAAATGAACGCTGAACTTTTACTTCACATAAAGTAGCACAGAATAGTTATCTTCTTTAGCATTCTGAGCCCTTGAGGTTTACTATTGCAGATATCACTCGTCTCCATTCATCTCTCTGGCTGGCCTTATCTTCACAATTTGTGACACCAGTTGTATGCAGGTCTGGCTGGACATTCTCTCGAACTTATTTGTTGTCTGCCTCGTGGTCTACGCCCATTCCTCTCTCAGGTGTATACGGTTTTTACTTCTCTTGTCAGCTGACTTGCTTCAATATGGCCTAACAATTTTAGTCTGTTAGCTCTGTGCCAGTGATTAATGGTGATTTAAACAGATTATGTTTTACGCTGTTGCTTCTCACTCTCCATTCCCCGCTGTTAGCATCTTTGATGGGTCCAAAGATTTGTCATAAGACTGTTTTCGAAAACCTGTAAGGCCTCATCTCTTTTATTTCTGCTTCAAGTTTCAGAGCCATATAAAACGACTGGTCTTATCAACGTTTTATATGTTTTGATCTTGGTGTTGCGAGACAGACACTTTGACTTTAGCAGATGTTGAAGGGCATAGTATACTTTATTTCTAGATTGTATTCTAGATTGTATTTCTTCTCTCAGCATGTTGGAGCAGTTAAAGTTTGCACCCAAGTACTTATATGTTTCCGTTCGTTTGGTTTTCCTATTATCGACTTGGATGTGGTCGGAGTTTATATTCTTTCCATGTCTAGTTAGTATTCGTACAGAATAGTAAACATTTAAAAACATTTTATGTTTTGCATCCCTCAGTCAGTCTGTCATAACTAATAACTAGGAATGAAAGAATCCTAAGTATTATAATAAGTAACTAAACTTGGAAATTGTCACTTACAGCTTAGTTAATGCATGAAAGCTGCATTAGCTTTCAACAAAACCAATCGTTCTATGTTGTCAGCATGCAGAATGTATGCAAAAGCGGGTGTAAGGTAACTACTATTCGTATTCGGCCCGACCGCAACTATTCGACCGAATACCGAATAATCAATAGGTCTACTATTCGGCCCCGAAGCGAATACGAAGCGAATATTCGGTACAGCCCTACTTAGAATATTTTGCGGCGCCCCTGTGAAGAGGTCGCGGCTCCCCAGGGCGACGCGGTGCACAGTTTGGGAATCACCGGAATATAGCATCTGTCTCTATGTTAATTAACGGACCCTTTTCCACCTTTTCAGACTGTCTCTGTGTTACAGTTGTGTTTGGGGAAATTGGGAAATAAACATAACGGGACTTTTTCCTGCTGTGCCTGCATAGGGTATATGATGCCAGACCCATGTTTGTATAGATCAGAGACAGCCTGATGGGTAGTGTGGTCAGTCTCATATTGAGTTTTAGGTTCGGTCCACCTTTGGATGGACCAGACACTGTCTGTCTGTCCGTCCGTCCTATTATTCATCTGTCTGCCTGTGTCTATCTATTGGTCAGTCGGACAGATCGGCCAGTCTGCCTGCCAGTCTGTCTGTCTACCCCCTCCCGTTTTTTTTTTACAACACACACACACACACACACACACACGTACACACACAAGGTAAAGAGGGAGACACTGATACCTGTTTCATCACCCAAGGTTACTAGACCCTCAGAACCATTTTCCCAAATGTTGTGGGGTGGTTGCTTTTGTCTGATGGCATGGACCCCCCCCCCCTTCCAAACCCCCACCTCACCAACTCTTTTATGTCTATTAATCTGTCTGTCGGTCTTATTGTCTGCCTCTGGGGGGGGGGGGGGGGGGGGGGGTTGTGTGGTCTCGATGAATGGTGTCCGCCTCGTGTGCTAGATTTTCTTGGTTTAATCCTCGGACGGGCTGGGATTTTTTCCAGGTGGACTTAGACCTAGTAATTTCCCCGTGTCTCTGGGTAGTAAGATTGGACGCCCCTGTGTATTGTTGCGCACGTTAAAAAAAATCCCTTGGCAGTTGCAAATCGAAAAGAGTAGACTAAAAGCGCTGCCGCGGGCAAAATTTGGAGTTAAAAATCTACCCAAAGTATTTCTGATTCCTCGCCGGTGCTACAGAGCCTGTGCACTGTGCTGAGCTTCTTCGGGACTTCAGTTTAAAGAAAAACCGAGCACTTATAGGTTACTACCCGTGTGCCATGATGTTGATCCGTTGGTGAAACCTCAAACCTTGTCTGCCTCTGTCTAGCTGTGCTGGAGCTGTAGCCAGTTAGATAAGCTCTAGGCGGTGTATTTTTGGTTGCCGTGGAAAACGATTCTCCTTACTTTTTTAAATGAAAAAAAAAATTGTGTTTCTGTCTCTCTCTCTCTCTCTCTCTCTCTCTCTCTCTCTCTCTCTCTCTCTCTCTCTCTCTCTCTCTCTCTCTCTCTCTCTCTCTCTCTTCCAGTTGTATCAAGTTAGCTAGATCAAATGTTGGAGGACATGATATTTTAATCATGAAAAACCTTCACCTTTCACCTTTCACCTTTCTCGTCGACGCTGTCAAAACCCTGGGTATTTCATTTCATCCGAGATCAAGCAACTTAAATGATGTTTCCAACTCTTACTCTCTGCTTCCATTTCTAGCGAGGAACGTTCTGGAAAGGAGTTCTCAGTTTTTTTTTTAAAGAATACTGTACTTCTTCTATATGCGGACGAGGGGTTTCTGGCCACAGCTTCCATACTGTAAATTGTATTCTTCTAAAACAGACCAGTTCTACTTTCCTTTTTGTTTTGTTTATGAAAACATCAACCTTGTAAAAATGCCTGCTTTTTATGTTTTCTTTAAACACGATCTGCTCATTGCAGAGAACTTGCTACATGTAATTACAGGTAATTTCTCTAGTGCGTCTTGTAATATGTCATGTTAATCCCGATAGCAGGGCTGGCGTGGATGTAGGTGAAGTTAGGTAAGACTTCATATTTGAAGGCCGGAAAAGCTGGGATTCGGAGTTATTTTCAAATATTCCTAACGGGGTAGCTTCTAATAGTAGGAGTAGTAGTAGTAGCAGCTGCAGCAGTAGCAGTTGTAGTAGTTGTAGCAGCAACAGCAGCCATAGTAGTAGCAGTAGCAGTAATAGAAGCAACAGCAACAGGTATTAGTGGTAGTAGAAGTATTCGTAACAGAAACAGTAGTAGCAATAGTAGTAGCAGCAGTAGCTTTATTATTATTAGTAGTATTAGCAGTAGCAGCAGTGGTAGTAGTAGTAGCAGTAGTGGTAGCATTACTAATTATAGTGGTAGTACCAAAGCTAGTAGTAGTGGTAGCAGTAGTAGCAGCATTACTAGGAGCAGCAGCAGCAGTAGTAGTAGCAGTAGTGGTAGCATTACTAATTATAGTGGTAGTACCAAAGCTAGTAGTAGCGGTAGCGGTAGTAGCAGCATTACTAGGAGCAGCAGTAGTAGTAGCACCGTTGACAGCATGACTGCGATATTTGCGCCTTTGGCCGACACATGCGACTTCTGCAAGCTTTTGTTGACTGGGTTGGCCTTCTCGGAGTAGTAGTTGTAGTAGTAGTAATAGTAGTAGTATTGTTGTTGTTGTTTTTGTAGCAGCACCAGAGGTAGTTTTAGTTGGAGTACTCGCAGAAGTAGAATGTTAAACAGTATAAGTTAACAGCATATTAACAAATATGCCTCGTCTTGTGCTGGTTTCTATAGTAGTACCGAGAGCTTACCATTGAGAAAGCAATGACAAACTACAGCCAAGAAATGCTTGTGCTGGTTCTGCAACCTCCTATAAAGGATACACAACCGTGTTATAGCGGCTAGACACTCGCTTGCGGATCGGAGGGTCGCTAGTTCATGTCCTAACGAAACTGGACTTTAAAATGTGTTTTTTCAAACCTGATTTTGGCTTCTGAGTCGACCAAGCCTTAAAAGGGTACTAGGTACAGTCATATGAAGTAAAGGCAGCCGGCGTGATGTTGACCTCATCCTCCACGGAATGCCGATTGGTTTATAGAATATAAATCTAGCCCTATGTGCCCATTACGTTTCGGAGCCGTGGAAAAGGGTCATTTACGCACTTTATAGAAGTCAGCGTCTTAGTAACAGTAGTTTAGGCTGAGGCGTTGAGAACGCGCTTCGTAATGCCGGAGTTCCGGATTGGATCCCAGCTGCGGGCTTTTCGCCTTGCGTTGGTTTCGACAGCGGTATCAAGAAAACCGACCGTCCAGCACTGGCCAGCTACTAGACGTAAATTTGCCTGTAAAAACCACAACAGCCAAAAACTGTAAAGGATACCCAACTAACTTTTAACTTTATAGAAAGTCAAAAAACCTTGTTTTACTCGGCAATTTTACATTCACTAGTTTACCATCGATTTATGGACGGTACGACTAAGGACATTCTCTGTGGTGAATTAAAAATGGGTATAAGATGTCGAGGCCGACCTCTAGTTATATAAAGATGTGTGCAAGCGGGACATGAATGATACAGGCATTGAGGTGGACTAGTGGGAACACAATGCCATGGACCGTGTTGTGTGGAGGGGTCACATTAGGAATGGAATGATAATGAAGGAAGACATGATTTCCGAAAGCATGAGAGCTGAGCGTCTGAGAAGAGACACACTAAACACAAATGCTGACAAAAAAAAAAAAAAACCCTAAAATTCTATGGTATAATTGTGAAGGACTTTTCTTAATAGGGCGGGTCTTGCTGGTCACACTGGTAATCGCCATGGGCTGTGAGTCCCATGCATGCTCATAGTGCAATATAACACTATAGGAAGACGGAAAGGTGCCCGTCCAGCAACGCTCTTGCAGTTGTCGAAATCAACGCAACGCGGTCCACTACTAGACAGCCCGCACTTTGAGCCTGGTATGTCGAAAATGTGTGGGAACTGCGCCTGCACTTCGAACCTGGTATGCCGAAAATATGTGGAAACTGCGCCCGAACTTTGAAGATGGTATGTCGGAAATGTGTGGGAACTGTGCCCGCACTTCGAACCTGGTATATCGGAAATGTGCTAGAGGTTTCGGGTTCAATCTCCGGCAGGGGCTGGGATTTTTTTACGTGGACTTTGACTTCTAGTAATTCCCCCTGGTTTCTGGGTAGTGAGATCGGACGCAACTCCGCTAAGACCGGTCCCAAGCCCGGCTGTAAAAGGAGGAGGGTCTGGCTGAACCTGAGTGCTTCATGCGTCTCCGGAAGTAGTGGGTAACCGTGAATCAGCCAGACGGCCTGCATGGAGGCCGCAAGAAGGCAGCCCCTCCACCATGCAAAGGCACAACAGGCCAATCACCTGTTTGCCTTAAACCACGATTACAAGTAACTACAGAGAGAAAACCGGACGGATCTTAACGGCGACGAACTGGCATGGCTTACGGACTACGATTTATGGAACATGGAATATAAGAGGCATTAACGGAAAGGAAAACGAGTTAGTAGGGGAGATGAGGAAAGCAAAATTAGGAGTCTTGGCTCTGACTGAAACCAAGAAAAAGGGGCAAGGAATCACAGATCACGATGGAAGTATGCTGCTCTACAGTGGTGTCCCTATGACGGAGAGAGCCAAGGGAGGTGTTGGCTGTATTGTGGCCAGGAATCAAGTTAGTAACATCAAGGGATGGAAATTCATCTCAGAGCGAATAATGGTGTTAGATCTGAAAGAAGAAGATAGAATTGTCAATTTTGTCATTGTGTACGGGCCAAATGAAGATGAGCGAGTAGATGTTAAAGAAGAATTCTTTGAACTGCTCCAAAAGACCATAGATGACTGTCACGATGAAATTATCCTCCTAGGAGATCTAAATGCCAGAGTAGGAAATGATCACTCTAGATGGGGTGGAGTGATCGGGAGATATGGTGAAGATGTTTTGAATGATAATGGCAAGCGACTTCTCAGATTCTGCAGGGAACAGAACCTTGTCATTACAAACACAAAATTCCCCCACAAGCGTATACATGCATACACAAGATGTGAACCTTCAAAGAATGAAAAATCCATCATTGACTACGCCATAGTTAGGAAAAGTTCATTCAAGTTTGTGAGAGATGCCAGAGTCATGAGAGGACCAGAGATTGGAAGTGACCACTATCTGGTCACAATAAAGAGAACAACTGAAAGAACTGCTCCAACAAGGCAACACCGACAACTATGCAAGAAACCAAGCAACCAAGAAGGGATGAGGATTAAAGCATACAAGCTAAGAGAGCCAGATATTAAGGCTAGATACCAGGAGCTTATAGTGAAAGCAATAGGAACTGAAGAAGAATCATCAGAGGACACTGAAACTCTCTGGTGCAGATTCAAGAATATCCTCACAGCAGCTGCAGTAGAAGCATGTGGTGAAGTCCCAAGTGGAAGGCGGGGACACAGGACACCTTGGTGGACAGAAGAAGTCAAATTGAAAATAGGAGAAAAGAAAAGGGCATGGAAGCAATACCTGGCAGCCAGGAACACAGCTGAAGAAATAGAAAAATATAAACAATATGTGGCACTCAGAACAGAGACCAAAAATATTGTGCTTAAAGCAAAACAGAAATCATGGGAAGAGTTTGGAGAAAAGTTGGAAAAGAATGCAAGAGAAAACCAAAAACTGTTCTACAAGACCCTTAAGAACATGAGGAAGGAGAAAGAGTGCCCACTTAAATTCATAAAAGACAAGGAAGGGGCTCTGCTTACTTCTACAAATGATATCATGGGCAGATGGAAAGAATACTTCTCAGAGCTCCTCGGCGCTGAGGGAAGTCATGACCCAGAAATAATGGACCTCACTGCTGAGAAGGAATTCAATCATGGGGAAGATAACATCAGGATGGAAGAATTGAAGGCAGCTATTGAGAAGATTAAGCTGGGAAAAGCAGCAGGTCATGATGGTATAACACCAGAGATGGTCAAATATATGGAGTCGAAGGTGAGCGCCTTCTACTGAAGGTTCTCCAGGCAGCCTGGTGTAGCAAAACTATACCAAAAGATTGGGAGATTGCCATCATTATACCTATATTTAAAAAAGGTGATAACAGACAATGTGAAAACCACAGAGGCATATCCCTCCTCAGCATTCCCGGTAAAAGTTACTCTAGAATTCTTGAGCAGAGACTTAGAAGTCTGGTAGAGCCACAGCTGGACGAGGCCCAGTGCGGCTTCAGAGCAAACCGAAGTACTCAAGACCTTATCTTCACACTGAGACAGATGAGTGAAAAAGCCCTGGAATATAAGAGTGAGATTCACTTATGTTTTTTGGATCTGGAAAAGGCATTTGACAAGGTACCCTGGAACAAGCTCTGGGACTGCTTGGCAGAAAAAAAAACATCCCAGCACCCCTGATCAGTGCAATACAGAGTTTCTACAAAAAGTGCAGAAATTATGTAAGAACAGCAGACCAAAAGTCAGAAGAATTTAAGACCACCAGCGGTGTTAGACAAGGTGATATTCTCTCACCTTACCTCTTCATTCTTATGATGGATGATGTCATCAAGACCTGTAAGGAGAAGACAAAGAAGTACTCTGTAGGGTACTGGAAGATGAGACCAATCTGTATATCAGAGCTGGCTTTTGCAGACGATGTGGCCCTGATAGCTAAATCAGAGGCACACCTTCAGTCCAACTTACTTGTCTGGAAGGAAGAGCTTGAAAAGAAAGGGATGACCATCAGTGTCTCCAAAACTAAAACCATGGTGATCTCAAGAGAGGAGAAGAAACACCAGATCATGATGGGTCAGTATGCGTTGGAGCAGGTTAACCAGTTCAAATACCTTGGAGTTGTATTAGACCAAAATGGAGGCATTAAGACTGAGCTGGCTACACGAAAAGCAGCTGCTGGGAGACTCTTCCAGGCCATAAACCGAGGGTTTCTTAGCAAAAGAGAAATTGGCAAGAGAACGAAAATGGCTGTTTACCGCTCTACCTATGTACCAGTCCTGACCTATGGGTGTGAGTCATGGGCAATGACAACAGCTCACAGAAGCCAGCTGCAGGCCTCGGAAATGAGATACCTGAGAAAGGTGGTCCAAGTGACAAGAAGGGACAAAGTCCGCAATCAGACAATACGTCAAGATCTTGATACCCAGCCCTTACTAACCCGAGTGGATCAGTCACAGTTACGATGGTTTGGACATGTGTGCAGAATGGGAGAAAATCGGCCACCATGGCAAGCATGGGAGGCTAAGAACCAGGGAACCAGACCTCCGGGACGACCCAGGGTGCGCTGGGAAGACAACATCCGACAGTCCCTGACTGACAGAGGACTGGAATGGAACAAAGCCAGAAAGAAAACTGCTGATAGAGACGTCTGGCGATCTCTCTGGCAAACCTCTACACCCCAAGGTAGAAGAGGAGCGACTAAGTAAGTAAGTAAGAGATCGGACGCCCGTGTGCATTGTTGCGCACGTTAACAAATCCCTTTATCAGTTGGAAATCGGAAAGAGTAGCCTAACAGCGCTGCTCGGGCAAAACTTTGATTTAAAAATCTACCCAGAGTATTTCAGGATCCTCACTGGTGCTACAGAGCCAGAGCTTCTTCAGACTCAGACTTGAGTTAGAGGAAGAACGGAGAACTTAAGGGTTAATACCCGTATGCCATGATGTTGATCCGTTGTTCAAACATCAAACTTCATATCGGAGATATGTGGGAACTGACTCACCGACTATCTGTTTTTTATATTCTCCCACGCATTCTCACACACTTCCGTTTCTTACATTCTCAAACATTCGCCCTAAGTTTTGGCTCCCCCTGATGTGTATCTATTTGGTCCATTTAACGATGCTCTCAGTGTACAAGTGTTTGAGACGATGGCGTGATGAATACAGCCAAGAAATGGCTACATGATAAAAACAAAATCTTCTTTTTTAAAAACTGTACCACTGTCAAAACCAGCGCAAAACATTGCATATTTGTTAACATGATGTTTACTGTTACTGTTAACATACTACTGCTGCATAGAGAGAATGAGGCACCTGGGTGTAACCAGAGGGTCTGGTCGGCTCACTACACTCAGAGGAAAAGCAAGACGGACATATAACCAGTATCACCAGTATTGAAACTCTGCGCTGGCTTCTGATGATGAGGGCGGAGCATGCATGGGAATGCCCCTAGTGCTGTGATGTAAATTCTCGACTCACCTCAGGTAAACATACTACTGCTGCGAAAACTCCTACCATAACTACAGCCCCTGCTCCTACGAGAAGAAGACAAAATCTAAAGTTAAAGTTACAGGTTAAAATTGAGAGAATCGACTTCATTGCATCGGGTTTTATCCAGTATAGCAGTTTGTCTTTTCAAAACGGCTAGTTGCCTGCCGAGAGCATAGCACATAGCAACGAACTCCGTAGGTTCGGCGACGATTCAGAGGGATCTCCGTGAAAAATGCGGGGCTGGGAATGCATACACTAGTTTCGCTCTGGCATAAAGCCCTACAAATTTATTTATTGGGGATTATGTTCAATAATGCGTATGTTTACATGACATATACTTTATGTAAAGTTCATGCTTGGGGGGAGGGGGGGGGGGAAAGGGGGGGGGGGGCAGCTCTTGCGAAAAAAAAAACGATGTGGTGCTTAATTTCTGACCGCCCCTCGTACATAATCGAAACCCTTCACTCCTCTCTCTCTCTCTCTCTCTCTCTCTCTCTCTCTCTCTCTCTCTCTCTCTCTCTCTCTCTCTCTCTCTCTCTCTCTCTCTCTCTCTCTTTCTCTCTAGCACACACGCACACACAACCAGCTATCGCTTCACTCTTTCACAGATTGTCTCACTTATACTCACTCACCTCTCTCTCTTTCACTCTCTCTCTCTCTCTCTCTCTCTCTCTCTCTCTCTCTCCAACACACACGCACACACACAGAGCCAGTTATCGCTTTACTCTGTCACAGATTGTCTCACCCATACTTACCTCTCTCTCTCTCCCCCCCTCACGATATTTCAGTTTTGTAGATACTATCACATAGACACAAACTTTACAAACACGTATCACGCATTTACGTCCACACACTCACACCCCCCACCCCTTTTCCTCTCTTTCCCTCTCTCAGTTATCTACAATCATAAAAATTTCACATTTTTTTTTACCCGCCTGTCCTTCTGCATTATTTACTCACGTCTTGCCTGGCATTTCTCCATCTCCTGCCAGTATCAATCCTCGGCACTCTCCTAGCAGACTTTTCGCGTGTTTCAGTTTCGCCTTTAAGAAACATTCACATGCACACACATAGCCACATATGTGTAACCATCCACTTGAAAACGTTCGCGTGCCCTCGCATACAGACCACACACACACACACTCACTACACACAGGCACCACATTCACACGCTACCAGGGACACAAGCACTCTTATCCTTAAGATCAGTGTCAGGTAACTGAGGCTTTGTGTTTTAGCGGGAGAGATAAGACACATATTCATCCCCCCCCCTCCCCCCCTTTCCTTTCCAATGTCGCTACTACTCTCTCTCTCTCTCTCTCTCTCTCTCTCTCTCTCTCTCTCTCTCTCTCTCTCTCTCTCTCTCTCTGCGGGTACTCATTCTTGTGCCTGTAGACGCAGACATCTAAACATTTCCACTGTCGTTACCCGTCTCTATCTTCGGTTATTCATTCTCGTGTCTATAAGCACAAACAGCTATGCCTTTACACTGTCGCTACCTCACTGTATCTGCAGGTATTCACACTTCTGTCTGCGGCACAACTATACCTTTCCACTGTCGCTACCCTTGTCTATTCGCTGGCATTCATCCTTTTGTCTGTAAGCACAGACAACTTTACTTGTATACTGTCCCGACTCCCCTCTCTGCTGGTTTTCTACCTTCTGCATGACGGGATTCTCACTGCTTCCCGGAAATAGAATTCTAATCTGGCTTCTCTGTCAGGTCGGTAGGTTATCCGGGGAGGCCATGTGGTGGTAGCAAAATGCGGCAGTAGGGAACGTAGCTTTTTAAAGTTCATTCACGCGAGCTACCCGGTGTGCTCTGTGAGCACCAAATGGGTCACAGGTAGGACGTCTGGCTCTGATTTAAGTAGGCCGGATATATAACCGATTATGGACGCTTAAAAAAATAGGTAACTTGAAAATGGTATAACTTCCTTGTTGGGTTTGTTGAGGTGCCCCCGTCTGTGGACACAAATAGCCGGTGTGCCGACGGGACGTTAGGAGAGTGGATTTGACGTCAAAACGTCTCCGATGAGGCAGTGCGAAAGAATGGTGTGGACTCTGTGCAGATTATTGGTTGGTAGGAAATAATAAAAATTGACATAAACGCTCGCCTGGTACCACTGACGTCGTGTATTATTTACACATTTAATTGCTGGTACCACTGACGTCGTGTCTTATATACACGTGTGGATCCTGGTACCACTGACGTCGTGTATTATATACACATTTAATTGCTGGTACCACTGACGTCGTGTCTTGTATACACATTTAATTGCTGGTACCACTGACGTCGTGTATTATAAACACATTTAATTGCTGGTACCACTGACGTCGTGTCTTATATACACATTTAATTGCTGGTACCACTGACGTCGTGTCTTATATACACGTGTGGATCCTGGTACCACTGACGTCGTGTATTATATACACATTTAATTGCTGGTACCACTGACGTCGTGTCTTATATACACATTTAATTGCTGGTACCACTGACGTCGTGTCTTATATACACATTTAATTGCTGGTACCACTGACGTCGTGTCTTATATAAACATTTAATTGCTGGTACCACTGACGTCGTGTCTTATATACACATTTAATTGCTGGTACCACTGACGTCGTGTCTTATATACACATTTAATTGCTGGTACCACTGACGTCGTGTCTTATATACACATGTGAATGCTGGTACCACTGACGTCGTGTCTTATATACACGTGTGGATCCTGGTACCACTGACGTCGTGTATTATATACACATTTAATTGCTGGTACCACTGACGTCGTGTATTATTTACACATTTAATTGCTGGTACCACTGACGTCGTGTCTCATATACACATTTAATTGCTGGTACCACTGATGTCGTGTCTTATATACACATTTAATTGCTGGTACCACTGACGTCGTGTATTATATACATTTATTTGGACGTTATTGGAGTGGTTAAGCCATTTGCCTCCTTCTGTGAAGGTTGTGGGTTCGATTCCGAACTGCATCCTTTGGTTCGCCAATACATGTGTTTCAGGGGGTTCCCTGTATGCTTTGGTCGTTGCTGGGAGTTCGCGCTTAGTGCAACGCTGTTGCAGGCGAGCTGCTGATCCAGTGAGGAAGATACCATGTCTTGTGTAGAACCTATCTTAATGAAGTTGATCCTTTTAAACCTTTAAACACATTTATACACATTTGGATGCTGCGGCTATGAAAATCATGCATCATTTGCGGCAGTAAAACCGAGTTCCTATATAATATACACGGTTGTCGGTGCTGCGGAGTTCGTTCACTTTATAGACACATTTAGTTAACATTATAAACATATTTAGATCTTTGCCTGGTACCCATTCAGGGCCAGGCCAACCTAGGAATCAAGATAATTTTTTGAAAAAAAAAAAAAAAACACTACCCGAACCCACGACCTTCCGATCCACAAGAAGAAGAAGAAGAGGAGGAGGAGAAGGAGGAAGGCAAAGAAAAAAAGAAGAGGAGGAGGAAGATGAAGATGAAGAAGAAGAAGAAGAAGAAGAAGAAGAAGACGAACGAGGAACAATACAAGAGCTGGAGAATGTGCTCGGAGAAAAGGCTTGAAGGGGCTAGAGAATGGGCAGGTAGAAAGTCTTGAAGGGGCTGGAGAATGGACAGGGAGAAAGTCTTGAAGGGGTTGGAGAATGGACAGGGAGAAAGGCTTGAAGGGGCGGGAGAATGGGCAGGGAGAAAAGGCTTAAGGGAGCTGGAGAATGGACAGGGAGAAAAGGCTTAAGGGAGCTGGAGAATGGACAGGGAGAAAAGGCTTAAGGGAGCTGGAGAATGGACAGGGAGAAAAGGCTTAAGGGAGCTGGAGAATGGACAGGGAGAAAAGGCTTAAGGGAGCTGGAGAATGGACAGGGAGAAAAGGCTTAAGGGAGCTGGAGAATGGACAGGGAGAAAAGGCTTAAGGGAGCTAGAGAATGGATAGGGAGAAAAGGCTTAAGGAAGCTGGAGAATGGACAGGGAGAAAAGGCTTGAAGGGGCTGGAGAATGGGCAGGGAGAAAAGGCTTGAAGGGGCTGGAGAATGGACAGGGAGAAAAGGCTTGAAGGGGCTGGAGAATGGGCAGGGAGAAAAGGCTTGAAGGGGCTGGAGAATGGGCAGGGAGAAAGTCTTGAAGGGGCTGGAGAATGGGCAGGGAGAAAAGGCTTGAAGGGGCTGGAGAATGGGCAGGGAGAAAGTCTTGAAGGGGCTGGAGAATGGGCAGGGAGAAAGTCTTGAAGGGGCTGGAGAATGGGCAGGGAGAAAAGGCTTAAAGGAGCTGGAGAATGGACAGGGAGAAAAGGCTTGAAGGGGCTGGAGAATGGGCAGGGAGAAAAGGCTTGAAGGAGCTGCAGTTGACCGATTGCAGGAAGAAGAAGGATAACATTCCCTCAGCATAAAAAGAGTTAATTAACAACTGAACGGGACAGAAATAGTTCAGCAGTATTAGTTTTAAAAAAAAGTAAGTAAAGGACCCTTTTCCAAGCCTTTGTGCATATAGGACTAGACCTATATTTTTATAAACCAATTGGCACTTGGTGGGTCATGTGGTCAGCATCACACCGGCAGCCTTTACTTCCCAGGACTACACCTGGTACCCACTCTTGGCTGGGTCGACCTGAGAGTCAAGGTCATTTTTGAAAAAAAAAGTCAGGACCCGAGCCTACGACCTTCCGATCTGCAGGCGGGCATCTAGCCGCCATCGCCACGGCGACTCCCAGTACAGCAGTATAGTGGTGTTAATTAGTTCGGTTATCCACAGCTAAGCTGGACCGATACGGTAGAACGACGTGCCAAACCTTCAGACCGGTGAAGATGAGATCATTCTCGTGGCGTGGTCTGTGTAACAAAAAATCCAAAAATGTAGCATTATGTAGACAGAACTGACTTGTGCTTGAGTTCTGTAGTGAAACGTGAAGATTGTTCCATTATTTAGTTTTTTGTATCCTTTGCATGGCTGTTTGTACACGCACAGGGGGCTGTGTGGTTTCGAGGCAGAATGTGGAGTTAAAAATCTACCCAAAGTATTTCAGGATCCTCGCTGGAGTTACAGAACCTGTGCACTGTGCTGAGCTTCTTCGGACTTGAGTTAGAAGAAGAACGGAGCAATTATGGGTTACTACCAGTGTGCAATGATGTTGATCCGTTGTTCAAACCCACAACAAAAGTCAGCCTTTGTTTCTCCCTCAGTGTTAAATATGTTGCATAATCTCTGTTCCCCCCCCCCCCTTTCTTCGAATTAGTCTTTTTTTTGGGGGAGGGGGGGGGGGGGATCACCCGTGGAGAGGTCCCGGAAACCCCGGTCCGGCGTTAGGCTATATTTATGACCCGGCTATATATTAGGGCCTCCTGCAAAAGCAGAGGTAGGGCTTCAAAACAACAAAAATTTGCATCCCCCACAGGGGGACGACTTCGAAACTAAACAAGTGTTCGCTACCGAAAGAGTTGAAGGCGAGCACAGAAGAAGAACACTTTACGGTACTAAAAGTGTTCACGCACATTTTTTAAAAGTTAGTTGCGTATCGTTTAGAGGACGTTGCAGAACCAACCCCGGCATTGTTTGGCTGTTGTGGGTTTTTTTTAAAGGCCAGTTTACGTCTAGTAGGTTGCCATTACTTTTTGGACGGTTGGCTTCTCAATACCACTGTCGAAACCAACACAAGGCGTAAGGCCCGCAGCCGAGATCGAATCCGGCATCTCGGCATTACGAAGCGCGTTCGCAACGCCCAAGCTACAGACGCCGAGGTTCACGCACGTAGACATGAAAATGAAGCTATTTTTGCTTGAAATTGGCCAGCCCACGAAACAACGCCGGTCTCTGTCCCACTTATATTTCGATGCCACACTTAGTAGATCTGCAGGAAACGGCGCGCTATCAGATACACGAGAAACATAATTACCCCAATTCATGTCGGCAGGAATCTTACGGTTAGAAAGTTCGTGTGTTCTCTTGTGAAGAAAGGGGAAAGCTGGCATACCAGCCATAAGCGTTGGAACGTAGGGGGCTTCTGCCGGAACGTAGGGAGCTTTTGCCGGAACTTAGGGGGCTTCTGCCGGAACGTAGGGGGCTTTTGCTCTTGGACTCCATACCAGATCTATTGAGGGTGGGGTGGGGGGCAATCAGCCCTTCTGAGGTATACAATTTTAAAGAGGGTGAAGTGACTTTCTTTGACATCTGTTGCTTTAACTCTTGTTATATTATTTCAGATATATTTGTTTATTTGCTATTGTGCATTTGATATTCTTTATATTCATTTTATTATTATTATTATTATTATTATTATTATTATTATTATTATTATTATTATTATTATTATTATTATTATTATAAACTAAATACTGTGCAAAATAAATGTCTACGGAGAGATCACACATGATTAACTAAGAAGGAAACTAAAATGTTCATAAGTGGCAACCGTTGTAAAAGAAAGAAGGGTGGAGATGGTTTGGGCGTGTTTGCCGAATGCCCCGTGCCACTTTAGTAAGAGAAGCCCTCAAATTACCGGGGTGGGGCTTCAGAATAACTAAAAATTGCATCCAACATGGGGACATGATTGACTCACTGGGAACAAGCACAATTGCTTACAGTTGACAACGCAGAATGGCGCTCAGGTCCTGATGTATATTATTCATCCCGATTCCTACACACTATTTAGTCACCGTTTCTTCTGTCATCACAGCCACAGCTGCTTACTTAATAATAATAAGAACAATAACAAAATGAATATGTCTAGATCTTCTTCATGTAGCTGCTGTTGACTCCAGGTATTTACCACTGATTTCGCTCAGCTGCTTTTCTGCCCATTGTATCTAATGTGAGTTTACATTCCTTCTGTGAAGACCCTGCTTTGCATAGTGATTATCATT
>CAJHNH020002779.1:420000-487500 GCA_905116865.2 Candidula unifasciata
GCTGGACTTTTTTTTTCCTCCATTTTTTTCATTTTTTTTTTCAAAAATGATATTTTTGCCAGGTTGACCCAGCCTTAAATGGCTACCAGGTAAAATCCTGGGAAGTAAAGACACCCGGCATGATGCTGACCACATCGCCCACCAATATTCGGATTGGTCTACAGAATACAGGTCTAGCGCCCTGTGCCCAGTATGCCTAAAGGCATGGAAAAGGGTCCTTTACCCTCGTCGGAGGCTGTATAAGCAGAAGTAAAATTATAATTTTGCCAGATGTAAAAAGTTAAAAATATATGACCCCGTGTTTTGGATCGAAAAATTAATAATTAATAATGCACCGGAGGAGTTAGTTGTGTATCCTTTACAGGACGTTGCAGAACCAACCCTGGCATTTTTTGTATGGCTGTTGTGGTTTTTCTAGGCGAATTTTTACGTTCAGTAGTTTGCCATTGCTTCCTAAATGGTCAGCTCTCGGTACCACTGTCAAAACCAACGAAAATAAATAGATATGCGACATACCCGCAGCTGGGATCGAATCCGGCATCCCAGCATTACAAAGTGCGTTGGGAGCACCCAGGATATAGAGGCCAGTGCACCGGAAGAGACAACAGAAAAATATAGTTTCTTTGAGTGGAGTTGGAGAGATTTATGAAGATCCTTTTCTGTTTAACAAAATTGTTTAAAGGGTCATTTTTAAAACTACTGGCCTAGAAAAACAATGATTACCCCCCCCCCCCCCCCCCCCCCCCACCTCCAGAAATGCTGGGGTTGGTACTGCAATATCCTGTAAAGTTGTTTTAAACTTTTTATAGTCACCTCTTATAACTTGCACGGTAGGTTGCAGTGTTACTTGCAGTCTGATAAATCTGTCTGTATTACTTGGCTGCCTACATCCATTAATTACCCTTGTCGCTCTGAGAAATTGCAAAACCGACTCTTCCAGTGGGGCTAATTCCCCATAAATGTCTTTTTTTCGACTTGCCCTGGTGGTAAAATTATTCTTCCTTTGTCCTCTCACTGATACGAGGTTGTAGCCTAGGACCAGATTACAAGACGTATAGTTAATGCTGTTGGCTGTGCTCACGCCTATGCAAACGTTTATGAGTCGTGATGTAAATAAATTAACTTTAAAATAGTGAGAGTTTTCCTTTAAATCATATGTTTTTAAAGTCAGGAAGATATCAAATTTTCTAGTAAGTCTCACTGATGAAGGTCAGGGGGGTCACTTTATGAGTCACCCGATAGATATATTGGTTCTTTTACATTACATAATTTTTTTTTTTTGGAGACAGAAACAAAAAATTAAAATGTATATAGATAAAATTTAAAAAATAATTGATTAATGCCTGTGTGAAATTGTTTTTATTAAGGATATATTTAGAAAAATCCCACGGGGTCATTACCTATTTTATTGTAAAAGGTTTAAGGAATAAACTTCAGTTTTTACATTAATCAGTGATAGTTTACACTAACAATAAGTATATGGATGCTGCTTCTTGACAGCATGTAAATGGAATACCTTACTTTTGTATGATTGTTTTTACTTTGCTACTGATATAATTATTTTTACAAAAGCAAAATATTTTTTACTCCCTTATGCAATTAAACATGTTTTCAGATTCTCTCCGCTTACCTCAAGTACATGGTTACTTTATTTCAACTTCTTGGAGCTCCAAATGAGACATTTACTAGAGAGCAGATGATTAAAGTGATAGAGTTTGAAACAGAACTTGCCAATGTAAGTAAAGTGTGACAGTTTAACTAGAGAGTAGATGATTAAAGTGATAGAGTTTAAAAATGAACTTGCCAATGTAAGTAAAGTGTGACAGTTTAACTAGAGAGCAGATGATTAAAGTGATAGAGTTTGAAACAGAACTTGCCAGTGTAAGTGAAGTGTGACAGTTTAACTAGAGAGTAGATGATTAAAGTGATAGAGTTTGAAACAGAACTTGCCAGTGTAAGTAAAGTGTGACAGTTTAACTAGAGAGCAGATGATTAAAGTGATAGAGTTTGAAACAGAACTTGCCAGTGTAAGTAAAGTGTGACAGTTTAACAAGAGAGCAGATGATTGAAATGATAACGAATAACAAATTTCAGGAGAGAACAAAAAACAGACTGAAGCGTCAGAGCCCCAACCACCTTGCTAGAGAACTGTACAGACAGCACCAAGATCTGCTTGAAAGAGATGTAGCATTGTGCGAAAAACTTAGGCCTGAATCATGGACAAGCAAGCCAGAGAAGGCAAATGTAGTCCTAAAGGTACCAGGGATCACTTCAAAAGAGCCCAGACGGAGACACAACAGAGAACCCTGGCTCTTGCTATGCTTGATGAGAAATATCCAAACACCACTTGGACTCAGGTTTTCACCGACGGCTCTGCTACAGAAGCAGTCAGAAAGGGGAGTTGTGGAATATACATTAAACTCCATAGCAGTAGAGCAGAAACTCTCTCTCTACCAGCAGGTGACATCTGCACTAACTTCAGAGCTGAGGCAATTGCCCTCCTTTCTGCAGGCCAACATCTCATCAATCAAGAACACAGAGGGCACAAAATTGTTATACTTAGTGACTCATTGTCTGTTCACCAAGCACTATCAAGCAAAAAACAAGACAAACTAATTGCAGATCTAAGGACCAACATTGGCTTACTCTCCAAGGAAGCAGAACTGGTCTTACAGTAGATACCAGCCCACTGTGGTATTCAAGGAAATGAGAGAGCAGATGAGTTGGCAAAAGCTGGGAGTAATCTTCCACAACCTCATCCACCACACAGCTACAAGAAAACCAAAACAGCACTAAAGCAGTCTTTCAAGCGGGAGTGGAGAAGGCAGAATGGAGATTACAGACCAGAGAGTGACAGCATAAACAAACCCAACAGGAAAGAACAAACAACAATTTTTAGACTTCGGACTGGACACTGTGGTCTTCGAGCACACCTGTACAGGATAGGCATAAAAGAATCTGCTGCCTGTGATTGTGGAGCAAGAAGACAGACCCCTGAGCACATACTACAGCACTGTCCTAACCTCTCCCAGCAAAGACTGTGGATCTGGCCCAAGGCAGCCACATTGAAAGAGAAGCTATGGAAGACCGGTGGCGACCTTAAACGCATAATCCTATTTGTGACCCAGACGGGACTTAATGTTTAGCATGACTGATGTCGAACCCAGAAGAAGAAGAAGAAGATAACGAGTTTAAAACAGATATTGCCAGTATATGTAAAGTTTAACAATTTAACAAGAGAGCAGATGATTAAAGTGATAACGAGTTTGAAACATATATTGCCAGTGTATGTAAAGTTAAACAGTTTAACAAGTCTATTTTTTCAACTCATCATCATCATGTGCCCTGCCATAGGATTGAGGCCAGAGCTTTCCAAACTGTTCATGTTGGTGATATGTTGTGTGTGTGTGTGTGTGTGTGTGTGTGTGTGTGTGTGTGTGCGCGTGCGTGCGTGCGTGCGTGTGGTGGTGGAGCAGCTGGCCAAATGGTTAATAATGCAGGTCTCTCCTGTAGGAGACCCAGGTTTCAATTCTTGGTAAGGTTGTTGATTTTTTCTCTGTCAGGGGCAACATTTGAATCCTCACTTGCACAGTCCATGGGCCATGCGGCTCTAAATCCAGGTGCTGAGTATTTTTTCATTGATGTTTGAATAGTCAGCACTCAATACCGCTGTTGAAACCAATGCATAGTGCTGTTGCAATGTCAAAGCCAGAGATGCCGACATAAAGATCCCCCCCCCCCCACCCCCGCCCACCCCCTCCAACACACACACCCTTAACCCCTGTTATAGGGAAACTCCCTATATTAGGGAACCCTCACCCCTCATACAGCAATTCCTATAATTCTGTTGCTTCTTCTGCATTTTCTCTTAAACAGGTGGAGGTACTTTATGTTGGGTTCTAGACTTCAGCTATGATATCTGCACCTTTTGGCTCAAAACATCCAGTTTCAACAAACCCTAACCTAATTGCCCTGTGTGCCTTTGTGCCATGCTTGTTAAGGGGGGATGGGTCTGTTATTTCCCTCTAAATGGAACCAAAATTGAGACTCATAGTGTTCTAGCATCTCTAGTTTAATCTTGTTCATCTTTTTTGCAGCTTTTGGCTACACTAGTTATCCATCTCTTACTTGGTCTTCCCCTTGCATTCCTCCCAGATATTCTGCTGTAAAAAAAAATCTCATATGAAGTTTGGTCTCGCAGCATTCTCACTAGATAGCCAGATCAGTCAATTCTATGTTTGTAAATATAATTAAGACCTGGTCTCATTTCAGCTTTCTCTCTAATACTGGTAGTCATTACCCAGAGTTCCTTATTGTTGTGTTAGTTATCTGGAGTTTAACTCTTTGAGTCCCAGAAGGTTTAGCATCACAGGCCCAAGGGGTAGTCAAAAGAGACGTAAAATCGGCGCATTATGCGTTCATTGGGCTTCTATGCAGTAACCTATGAACGCATGATGCGTTCGTTGGGATTCAAAGAGTTAATAACGTGTTGAAACATTGTTATATCTGTGCCATAGATTACAACTCCCATGGAGGACAGGCGTGATGAGAGTAAACTGTACCACAGCTACACTCTGGCAAACATCTCTAGATCTTTCCCACAGGTAGGTATCCTATCTCTTTTTAATACTGTGTGTGTGTGCTTTGTACTGAATTTGGCTGTGGTGGTGCCATTTTGTAGTGACCTGTGATGATAAAGCTTTATATGTGTAACATCCAGAAGTTATGAAATATGTGTCACCCAAATATAACAATGGAGCTGCCATGGTGTGGCAGCTAGATGCTCACATGCAGATCCAAAGGTCATGGGTTCAGCTCCTGGCAGAACCAGATTTATTTTATAAAAAAAGATCTTGGCTCCCAGGTCGACCCAACCTTAAATGGGTACCAGGTAAAGTCCTGGGAGATGAAGGCGGCCTGTGTGATGTTGACCACATCACACACTGAAGCCTAGATTGAAATCTTTGGTAAGATCATGGATTTTGTGTGTGTATGTGTGTTTGGTCAGCTGCAAAAATAAAATTCTAACTGGCATAATCCCTGGCAACAACACTAGCGAAAGGGGTAAACACACTTAGCAAATGGCATTTATTTTTCCGCAGAATCTAGTAGACCAGGTCACATTGAAAAAAAAAAAATTATTTTTGAGGGAATTCAGTACGTGACCACCAGGTCAGCAGGCAAAAATGTTTACTTGTGCATCCTACTATGTGTTCAAAATAAAGAATTTGTATTCTTGGGTTAACTGCTGTGATAGATATATTTACAAGTAAAGATTGGCAGTCATATTAAGATTGCATACTGGACACAATAGAATCTGCGGTCATATGTACAAGAAATTCAAGACTGGGGATTTAGAGCTGTATCCAGTGTGGACAGGCACTACAAAATACTGAACATGTGCAAAAGAAATGATCTCCGTATGTGCTATAGACATACTCTCTGTATGTGCTATTGACATACTCTCTGTATGTGCTGTAGATATACTCTCTGTATGTGCTGTAAATATACTCTCTGTATATGCTATAGACATACTCTCTGTATGTGCTTTAAATATACTCTCTGTATGTGCTGTAATCATACTCTCTGTATGTGCTATAGACATACTCTCTGTATGTGCTATAGACCTACTCTCTGTATGTGCTGTAATCATACTCTCTGTATGTGCTATAGACATACTCTCTGTATTTGCTGTAGACCTACTCTCCGTATGTGCTATAGACATACTCTCTGTATGTGCTATAGATATACTCTCTGTATTTGCTATAGACATACTCTGTATTTGCTATAGACATACTCTCTGTATGTGCTATGGACATACTCTCTGTATGTGCTATAGATATACTCTCTGTATGTGCTGTAAATATACTCTCTGTATGTGCTGTAAATATACTCTCTGTATGTGCTGTATATATACTCTCTGTATTTGCTATAGACATACTCTCTGTATGTGCTGTAAACATACTCTCTGTATGGGCTATAGACATACTCTCTTTATGTGCTATAGACATACTCTCTGAATGTGCTGTAAATATACTCTCTGTATGTGCTATAGACATACTCTCTGTATGCTTCAAAGAGATCCAAGGCGTGGCCAGCTGGCATTCCAGTGGAGACCAAGCTGTATGGAACAGTAGAAGACATGTGTGCCACACACTGCAGACTTCATAGAGGCCTTTGGCCGTCTCATCTGAAAACCACTGGCAGGGAGAATAAAAAGAAGAATAAGGAGAAAAAGATAAGGAAGAAGAAGGAGGAGGAGGAGGAGGAAAAGAAGAAGAAGAAGATGAAAAAGAAGAAGAAAAAGAAGAAGAAGATGAGGAAGAAGAAGGAGGAGAAGAAAAAAGAAGAAGCACTCATAGAAAAGCAGAGGAAGATAGTAGAAATATGAAGACACATTACACATCAAATATTAGCTGTATTTTACCAAGATTCAGACCTGACAACTTCAGATGATGACACCTCCTTTTGCAGGAATAAGTCTAATTAGACACACAACCAGCAGTGAGTGAAAATCTTCTACTTAATGCCTTATAGAACATATAGAGAATCCATGCATTGAAAGACCAATTCAGCGAGGGATGTTTAAAAGTTCTGGACGATATGGAGCTTTTAGGGGGAAACAGAGGCACACTTTTAATCATGTTGCAACTGTTACTATTAGCATGTCGACCCTTGGTCAGCTACTGAAGAAGGGGAGGGAGCACATGTGGGAATTTCCTGAGTGCAATGCAGTGATGTCAGTTCTTCATTCATTCTTATAATCTGTGCTCTGTGGCATTGGTAGTCATGTCTGTCGACAACCTTCAGTGCCATGTTATTTCAGTTAGTTCTGACACAGATGATCTTCCATGCCATGATGTCAAACTGCTTAGCATCTTCTTTCCTGATATTCATAACATGCATATAATTGTGTGAATATAACGTGCTTTATTTATAAACTACACCTGCTGTGTGAAAGTTGGGTGTTCAGAAGGGCCGAATATAAGATGGGCCTGTGTGCCTAGTTTGTGACCCTTTGAAAATAAAGTTTGTTCGTTTGTTCTCCTGATCTCCTTTTGCCCTTTTACCCTCTAATTTTCCAACCATCATGATGTACTCCAGTTTTTCCTCCTTCTAATGACATGACTAAAGAATGTAGATTTTCTCTTTCCGGTGTGGGCAGTTATTTCTCTTCATGACATGACCAGAGAATGTAGATTGTCTCTCTCTGATGTGGCAGTAATTTCTCTTCATGAACTGACCAGAGAATGTAGATTGTCTCTCTCTGGTGTGGACAGTCATTTCTTTTCATGACATGACCAGAGAATGTAGATTGTCTCTCTCTGGTGTGGGCAGTCATTTCTCTTCATGACATGACCAGAGAATGTAGATTGTCTCTCTCTGGTGTGGGCAATCATTTCTTTTCATGACATGACTAGAGAATGTAGATGGTCTTTTCTGATGTGGGCAGTCATTTCTCTTCACGACATGACCAGAGAATGTAGATAGTCTCTCTCTGATATGGCAGTCATTTCTCTTCATGACATGACCAGAGAATGTAGATTGTCTTTCTTTGGTGTGGGCAGTCATTTATCTTCATGACATGACCAGAGAATGTAGATTGTCTCTCTCTGATGTGGGCAGTCATTTCTCTTCATGACATGACTAGAGAATGTAGATTGTCTCTCTCTGGTGTGGGCAGTCATTTTTCTGCAAGACATGACCAAAGAATTTAGATTCTCTGTCTGATTTGGGCAGTTATTTCTCTTCATGACATGACCAGAGAATGTAGATTGTCTCTCTTTGGTGTGGGCAGTCATTTCTCTTCATGACATGACCAGAGAATGTAGATTGTCTCTCTGGTGTGGGCAGTCATTTCTCTTCATGACATGACCAGAGAATGTATATTGTCTCTCTCTGATATGGCAGTCATTTCTCTTCATGACATGACCAGAGAATGTAGATTGTCTCTCTTTGGTGTGGGCAGTCATTTCTCTTCATGACATGACCAGAGAATGTAGATTGTCTCTCTGGTGTGGGCAGTCATTTCTCTTCATGACATGACCAGAGAATGTAGATTGTCTCTCTTTGGTGTGGGCAGTCATTTCTCTTCACGACATGACCAGAGAATGTAGATTGTCTCTCTGGTGTGGGCAGTCATTTCTCTTCACGACATGACCAGAGAATGTAGATTGTCTCTCTGGTGTGGGCAGTCATTTCTCTTCATGACATGATCAGAGAATGTAGATTGTCTCTCTCTGGTGTAGGCAGTCATTTCTCTTCATGACATGACCAGAGAATGTAGATTCTCTCTCTCTGGTGTGGGCAGTCATTTCTCTTCATGACATGACCAGAGAATGTAGATTGTCTCTCTTTGGTGTGGGCAGTCATTTCTTTTCATGACATGATCAGAGAATGTTGATTGTCTCTCTCTGGTGTAGGCAGTCATTTCTCTACATGAGTCAGTTTCTGCCTATCAGTTTCAGTAGCTTCAGGTGTTGCCGAACAGTAAACTAATTATAGTGTTCAGTGCTTTATTAATATCCTACCCCAGATGATGTCACAGGATAGTCCAACATTTTAGAGGGTGGTAAGTTTGGATCTTCTAGCTTTCTGGTGCTTTTAATTAACCCAAAACATCTAGAACTGGCCCTAACCCCAACCCACCTACGTCTGACGAGAGAGTGCAGCCAAAATCCTATGACTGCATGCAGCCCATCTACCACCCCTTCAAATATTACACTGTTCCGTGACCTGTGTATTTCTCCTGTCTGGGGTAGGATATTATTAAAGCACCTAGGGTTCTGTTCCTTTGCAGATCAACTGGATCCACTTTGTGAACCGCTTGCTGAATGTAGTTAATCTCAGAATGTTACCTACAGAAAGGATTGTAGTGTATGCTCCTGAGTTTCTGGACAAGCTGAACACTATACTGGCCAGCTATGTTTCCACCGAAGAAGGAAAACAGTGAGTTGTTTATTCTCTTTAATTTGGCAAACATCTTATCATGGGAAGATAAAGATAAGGGTAAATGATTCACAGATCCTCTTGAGAAAGGTAGAGACAGGTATGTTCCACGCATATTGGCTCACATCGCTTCAGAGATCCTGGGTAGTTAGCTTCCTTTGGAAATTTTCTCCAGGGCAGTTGTGTTGGGAAACAAGCAGACAGATAAACTGGCTGGTTTTGCACCTCTTGGTTGTAGACTGATGCATGACAAGGTAGATATTGTAAGGGCCCTTTAGGAGTGAGTGATTGGTGCAGAAGCACAACTGGATCATCACCGTCTGAGGAGAATTGTACGGCCAGGAGTGACCAGGGGATAAGGCTGACACATAACACTCAGGGGAAGTGTGAAATGGCCATACAATCAGATTGTTACTGATACCACTGGATTTGGAACTCTCTCTTTGATGCTAAAGATGGAGTCAGAGCACTTATGGTAATGTCCTGGGTACTGTGGTGTTGGTTCTTACCTCATTTTAAACTCAACTTGATAAACATTTGTCCTACCACATATAAGGCTTTCAAGGGTTAGACTTTCAAATGCTGTTGGCACCTTTCTTTCAGCAGTGTAATATTGTGCTATAAGCATGAGAATTACATCCTATGGCAATGGCAAGTGTGACTAGCAAGATCTGCTCTCGCTAAGAAAAGCCTTCCACAGTTCATGGACAGTTGTTATTATCTCCTGTATTTAACATCACTCTTCTCAGACACTGAGCTAATAACCTATCTATGTTAACTGTCTGCATTCATCTTCTCCTTTATGGCAATGGGGGGAGTTAACATGGGATCTGGCTGACGATTGACACTCAAGTGAAAGGAGAGAGACTGATACTGGTACCATTGGAATTGAAACTCTTCCCTTGCTGCTGAAGATGGGGTCAAAGTGCTTATGGGGGGTGTCCCGAATGCCATGACAATTCTTAATTTAACATTCAACATTCTTTGTTCCTATTCTTTTCCTGCGTTTGCCCTGAATGCAACATCCTGTTGCTATGAATCCACCTCAGTACCTGTATCATTCATTTCCCACTTGCACGCATCTTTATACTGTAGCAGAAATGCCTTCAGCATCTTCCACTCTTCTATGATTCACCATGGAGAATTTCTATGTTCATATAGAAAAACATATGGAGAAGGGAGCTAGAGAGTGTTGTTAAAAAGATGGGAAGAACATGAGATGAGCTGCATGCGAAATCGAAGGATAGAATGATTTGTTGGCGTGTGTTGGTTGAGAGCCTGTGCTATACACCTCATAAATGTATGAGGCAGTAGTGAAAGAGTTGAGGGAAACGTCCCTCCTCAGATAATTCTTTCTATGATGCTGAGTTGCAGAGGAAAAAATAATCATGCATGAACTGAAGATCAAAACCAGATCCCTTAGCTTGGTAGTCTTCTGTATGGGTCTTATTGAGGTAGATTTGTGAGATTGACCTGCTCTACCAGGTTGATCCAATCTATACCTGGGTACCAGGAGATGCTCTGGGATGTAATGGTGGCCAGTTGTGGAGTATAGAGGAAGGTGATGACTGAAGTAAAGATTAGAAGGACACAGATGATATTAGAACAAATGGAAAGTCTTCATGGGTGTACCAGAATGTGAACTGTGTGCCCTTCATTCACTGCATGGCGTCACTTAACTCTTTGAGTCTCAAGGAACGCATCATACTTTCATAGGTTCCCACCTAGAGGCCCAATGAACGCAAGATGCTCAGATTTTACATCTCTTTTGACTACCCCTCGGGCCTGTGATGCTAAACTCCCTGAGACTCAAAGAGTTAAGAAGGAAGAAGTACACTTTGATGCCAGACCTGCTAGTTACCCTCAACCTTGTCACCCTGAGAAAGCCATTTTTCTGACTTTTATGGGTTTTTGTTACATCATGCCTTTAGTCGGTGGCACTTATAGGCACGTGCGACAGCTTTGGTACTGGTTGAAAATGCATAGTGTGTAGACTGGTTGCAACTAATTTAGAAAAAAAAACATATTATTGTTTAGAGGGGGGGGGGGGGGGGGGGGGGGGGGGGGGGGGGGGGGGGGGGGGGGAAAAAATTGATTGTATTGTATTGTAATTTTGATTACCTCTCTCTCTCTCCCCCTCCCACTCTCTTTCGTTCTACCTCTATTGTTGATTTTGTTTTCAGAATCCTTACAAGCTATCTGTTATGGGATGTTGTGAGTGACTTTGCAGGTTTTCTGTCCAAGCCATTTAGAGATGCTAAAAAGGAATTTATGGAGTCAATGTCAGGTTAGTATTACACGTCTAGTCGTGTTATTGAAATGAGAAAGAGTTCTTGAGAGCTTTTAAGGGCCAGTCTTGATGCATGGACAATCAGCATTTTACTGAGAATTGGGTTTTTAGGCCAGACTTGATGCATGCTCAATCAGCAGTTTTACTGAGAATTGGGTTTTTAGGCCAGACTTGATGCATGGACAATCAGCAGTTTTACTGAGAATTGGGTTTTTAGGCCAGACTTGATGCATGCTCAATTAGCAGTTTTACTGAGAATTGGGTTTTTAGGCCAGACTTGATGCATGCTCAATCAGCATTTTACTGAGAATTGGGTTTTTAGGCCAGACTTGATGCATGGACAATCAGCATTTTACTGAGAATTGGGTTTTTAGGCCAGACTTGATACATGGACAATCAGCATTTTACTGACAATTGGGTTTTAGGCCAGACTTGATGCTTGGACAATCAGCATTTTACTGAGAATTGGGTTTTTAGGCCAGACTTGATGCATGGACAGTCAGCATTTTACTGAGAATTCGGTTTTTAGGCCAGACTTGATGCATGCACAATCAGCATTTTACTGACAATTGGGTTTTTAGGCCAGACTTGATGCATAGACAATCAGCATTTTACTGAGAATTGGGTTTTTAGGCCAGACTTGATGCATGGACAATCAGCATTTTACTGAGAATTGGGTTTTTAGTCGTGTTCTTTTTGCTCCGGCGCATTTATCTTTCCGCATTCGGTGACCCAGTGGAATTCTAGGTTTTGTTTAGTTTAGTCGACTGATCAACATCGTGGCACATCTTGTAAACCCAAAAGTGCTCCATTCTACTTCTAACTTAAGCCCGAGTTTGAAGAATCTCAGCGCAGTGCACAAACTCAGGGAACCTAAAATACTTTTGAGTTGATTTTTTACTCAAATTTTGCCCATGCAGCACCGTTAGGCTACTCTTTTCTGATTTCCAGCTGCCAGTGTATTTTTTTTTAACCCGTGCAACACTTCACACGGGCGTCCGATCTTTCTATCCTGAGACCAGGGGAAATTACTAAAAGTCCACGTGAAAAAATCCTAGCCTTCACCAGGGTTTTTCTCCCTGAGACCACCAGCACTCAAAGTGGATGCCATCATACCTCGAGACCAGGGTTGTTTGATTTGTGTACGAGACAAACTCTGTTCCGCCATGATGAAAAAACCGTGCACGCTGAAAGAAAAACTCCAGGATGGTTTCACACAGATGCACGAACTCCGTAGCACCAGCCAAAATCTTGAGAAAAAAAAAACCTCCTGAATTAAGTACTTAATAAAGCAGTTTACATCAAGCACATTGAGAAAATTCAAAATAAATAGCTAATCGCGGGGTTGCATTTGATCTGGCTAAGTGCCCTAAGTATTAATATTGTGTGTGTGCCCAGTGACTGACTACTTCCATCAGAGGCAAATTACAATTCTGGTGGTGAACTTTGGTGTTGGCACCTCTAGCAGCTGCCTTATGTATTTACTGCACATACATGTTTCTGGATTTTGTCCGGACTTATTGTTTGTTCACTAATTTCAAATGGGACAGTGAAGAGCAGTTTGAGATTTTTCACTATATCACATATGGAGCAGTTATAGAATGACCTGTTTGCAGTGAAGTTGAAACCTCAACTACCACCACCACTACTACTACTACCGCTACCACTACCACTGCTACTAATACTACTACCACCACCACCATCACAACAGCTATACCTATTACTGCTTACTACTACTAAGAAAAGATCCCTTTTGACGCCTTTAGGCCCATCGGCCATATGGGAAGAGAACCCAAATTTTTATAGACCAATCGACACTAGGTGGGTAATGTGGTTTAGCATTACATCGGCTGTCTTTACTTCCCAAGGACGTACATCCTGGTACCAGTTTTAGGCTGGGTCGACCTGCGACGCCCTATACCATGATAAGAATCCACGCAGCCAGCAGTGTGTCTAACTTACAACACCTAAGCCACTGTGCCGCACTTACTACTACTATCACCACTATTATTATTATTTCATAATCAATTTTTGGGGGGCATGTGTGACTTCCTCAGGTCTGACAGGCAGTGATGAAAAGTGGCACAACTGTATAACTGATACTGACGCTGTTGCAGGATTTGCCCTAGGGGCTCTGTTTGTGAAAGAGACATTTGTTGGTGGAAGCAAAGAAAAGGTAACCATAGATGGGCTGACTGTAGTGTTTTGCTCAGAATTTTAGCATTTTCTTTACTGGCAGTTCTGTCTTAATTCCTTCATTTATTTTTGTCTTTCCTAGCCTTTGTCTGTTCATTCATTATTCTTTCTCTTTTTCCTCTGTTCCTTCATTCGTTTAATTATTCCCCCTCTCCCCTAACTTTCATCTGTTCCTTCATTAATTCTTTTCTGTCCTTTATATGTTCCTTTATTCATTTATTCATTTTTATCTGCTGTCTGTCCCTCCATCGGTCTGTCTGTCTATTGGTGCGTCTGATAGGCTGTCTGTTTTTCTGTCTGTCTCTCTGCTCCCTCTTTCTTCTGCTCCTTCATTCGTCAGTTTCTCCTCCCTCTGTAATCTGTTGATTTCTCTCTCTCTCTGTCTGTCTCTCTCTCTCTCTCTCACACTTTCATATATTCCTTTATTCATTAATTTCTCTCCCCTTCTCAAGTTGTTCCTCTATTGATTTCTTCCCTCTTTCAGCTGTTCCTTCATTCATTCATTTCTATCCCCTTCGTCTTTGATTCCTACATTCATTTATATCCTCCTTCACCTGTTTCTTCTTTCATAATTTCTAACCCCCCCCCCCTCCACTTCCCCTCCCCTCCCAAACTATAATGACTAGACATTGATTTAGCTGTCTTATTTATTGATTTAATTGTATGATTTTCATGGGTGGACTCTCTTCAGGCTAAAGAGATGATAGACAATGTTCGGGAAGCTTTCATTTCCAACTTGCCAAATCTGGATTGGATGGACCCGGTGACACGAGCTGCTGCCATTGATAAGGTTAGTTGTTGTTTTAACTTTTGAACTCTTTCTGTAGCCTGTAGCGCACCATGTAGTTATTGATTAGACCAGCGCCTGTTGTATACTTGTTAATATTTGGTTTAATTTTACAGTTATAATTTACAGCAGGGCTATCCAAGTGACGGCCTGCAGGCTTTATCCAGCCTGCAGAAGCCCAGCAAATGGCCCGCAGGTCATTGGTAGTTGTATTGTGTTAATGATGTTTCTATGCTGGGTTTTGGGCTTGTCAACATCTTGGCCCCTGAGTAAACTTAGTTAAATAACAACATTCTGCAGGATGCTCTTATGATCTAGCAGCTTCTACAGTGTACTTTGTTCCAGACACCTTGATGTCACCTTTTTCTCTGGAGTTAAAAAAGCAGGCTGAGCAAGGGATCATGCTGCAGCAGTGTGATGATGACCTTGCTTTGCATGTTAGCTCACAATCACAAGCCAGGCAGACATGCGGCACAGAACACACAAGGCCAAAGAGATAGGCTAGGAAAGACCAGTAGTTGGCTCTTGGTCATATGTGAACTAGAAGTCGAGGAACACCTGACCTCTTCAGTACTGACAAGATTTTATGCTATGGAAAGGAGAAACTTCATCTGAGGCCTTAACTGGTATTGTCATGGATTGTAATTCCCATATTCCCCTGTTTCACAATTGAGCACTATTGTCTAAAAAGACGGAAAGGTGTCTGCAGCAGCTACAGAATGAGGTAGCCAGTATTACATCAACCCTTAATAGTCTTTACTTATGGCCAACATGGTTTCAGGTTTACTATTTTTATTTTCTGAATGGGGGAGTCACCGTGGTGTAGCGGCTAGACACTCGCCGCGGATCGAAAGGTCGTGGGTTCGCTCCCTGTCAGAGCCGGACTTTTGTCAAAAATGACTTTGGTGCTCAGGTCGACCAAGCCTTGGGTGGGTACCAGGTGCAGTCCTGGGAAGTAGAGGCGGCCAGCATGATGCTGACCACATCACCCATCTTGTGCCGATTGGTATATAAAATATAGATCTAGCGCTATATGCCCTATACGCCTAAAGGCGGGGAAAGGGGACCTTTACTTTTTTACTCAATTTTTTTATGGGCTTCAGTGACGCACGAGTGAGTGCTAAATAGCATATTGTGATTAGTGTCTTTTAATAAAATATATTTTCCTTTAATATTGTAATTTCTCTTTTAATATCAGCTATAACCTGGAAATAAAATATAATATGTCTTACATCTGCTGAAATCAAATGCTCTATCTCATAACACAAGTGTCACAGTAAGTAAAGTGCTAATAAGACCACTTGTTTTATATGGCTCTGAAACGTGGAGCAGAACTAAAAGAGAGGAAGCCTTATTAAAAATTTCTGAAAAGTCTTATGACAAATCTCTGGACCCATCAAAGATGTAAACAGCAGGAAATGGAGAAGATGCAGCAGCAATGAAATTTATAATCTGTTTAATTATTTTAGTCCCAGGGTCAGAGGCTAAGAAGTAGTCATGAGAGACGTAAAATTGGCACATCTTGCGTTTATTGGGCTTCTAGGTAGGAACCTATGAACGTATGATATGTTCCTTGGGACTCAAAGAGTAAAATCATTATTGATCTCTGGCACCATGAGGGCTAATATACTGAAATAGCTGGAGCATATCGAGAGATAAGCAGTTGACAGAGAGGCAAAAACTAATCACAAGGGAGCTGAATGGCCAAAGGCTATGAGGCAGACTAACAAGACCATGGAGAGAAAATGTCTAACCAATCTTACACACACTTGGAGTCACCTACTGAAAACTGGAAAGAGAACTCCAGGAACATAATTGAATAGAGGTGGGGCATATCTGCAGCAGAACTAACATTAAACTGAATGTTGAATTAAGAATCAACATCACGGCACTCGGGACACCCCCATAAGCGCTCCGTCCCCATCTCCAGCAGCAAGCGAAGAATTAAAATTCCGCTGCTACCAGTAACTGTCTGATTGTATATCCGTCTCGCCTTTCCCTTGAGTGTCAAGCATCGGCCAGATCCCCTTGTGACTCCTCGCAGTGCCATTCTCCTCAGACCGTAATGATCTATTAACTCGCTCCCAAAGTGCCCTCACAACATCCAGCTCGTCTTACATTAGTTCACCACCAAGTGGTGCAGAACTGGCTAGTCTATCTGCCTTAATAATAATAAACTTAAAATGTTTAAGTCATATGTCAAATCAGTACTGTTGTTTGGAGTGGAAACATGGAGAACGACTAAGACTAATAAACTACAAACATTCATTAACTTTTGCAGAAGAGATGGAATCAAGTGGTATGATAGAATCACAAATGTAGAGCTTTGGGAGAGAACTAAACAAGTTCCAGTGGACCAAGAGGTGAAGAAAAGACGCTGATGTTAGATAGGATACACGCTGAGAAAACCTGAGAATGAAATAACTAGAATGTCTTTGCACTGGAGCCCAGAGGGGCATAGAAATAAAGGCAGACCAAAAAACACTTGGAGAAGGCAAGGGAGCTAGAGAGTGAAGTCAAAAAGATGGGGAGGATGTGGGAAGAGCTGCATGTGATAGTTAAGGATAGAATGACTTACATGTGAGTTGGTTGAGGGCATATGCTCCATTGGGGGCTAGAAAGGCAGAAAAAGAACAGAATAAATCTGCAACAGTGAACCTTGAGGAATCAGAATGCTGAAGAAAAAGAAGTCTCATTAAGTTTTTGCCACTTTTTCGACTGGTTTCATCTACTTCATATTCCCTAACGTTTCTTATTTCAGTTACTGTGCACTTCTTCTTTTTGTTGTTGTTGAACAGCAGTCTCCCTGTGTGGGTTCTGGGGCTCTCATTTTTGGAGAAGAAAGAATAGGCCAACAGCCAGCTTCCCTCAACAAGCATGTCCTAGCAGCAATTAAAAAGGGGTATTTTCCTTTGAAGGTGGAGTGTATCTGCCTGAGTTGAGTCGAGTCAAGAATTGACATCACAGCACTCAGGGCATTCCTGTGCTTGCTCCGTCCTCATCTTCAGCAGCCAGCGCAGAGTTCTAATATTGATGGTCACAATCTGGTTATATGTCTATCTTGCCATTCCTCTGATTGTAGTGAGCCGGCCAGACTTCTGGTTATACCCAGGTGCCTCATTCTCTCCAGGCCATAATAGTCTTGTTTCTCTACTGATTCTGTTGCTTGTTCCTAAAGGGCCTTGTCATGTATCAATTTACCACCCAGTGGTGCAGATCCAGCCAATCTGTCTGCCTGTTCCGTCTGAGAGGCAAGAATCTAACATTCTGGCCCCTGGGTAACTTAGTTGAATAGCCTTGTCTTACATGATCAGAACATCAAGGAGAATTGGCTCATAAACAGCATCTGGTCCTGAAGGCTGAGCTGTTTTGGTCATTTTGAGCATCATGATGGCCTGGTGAGAACATTGATGGGGGTACACTTTGTCGAAACTGAGACAGAGGCTGACCTCAGCAAAGACATTGAAGATGCATTGGCTATGAAAGCACATAGGGCTGGAGATTTGGCTAGAGAAAAAGACTTTCAGGCTTGCCGTGAAGAGAGTGACTTTCTGTAAAGGACAAACTGATTGATGTTTTTGATGGTGATGATACAGGTGATGATTTTGATGATGATGATGATGATGATTAATATGTTGATGATGATGTTGATGATATTGATGATGATTTTGATGATTATGATGACGATTATGATGATGATGTTGATAATTATGTGTTCAGTAAACCCCAGGGTGTGAAAATGTGGCTTTTATTCTTGATTTGATTGTTGATTTGATTCTTGATTTGATTCTTGATTTGTTTAATATCAGGCAAACGCAGTCAAGGACATGATTGGCTACCCTAGTTTCATTCTCAACGACAGTCTGCTGGACATAAGATATGAGAAGGTAGGACTGTGTCTTGTGAGTTCCAGTGATACATGGTTGTATGTGTATAAAGCAGGGGGGAAGGGGGGGGGGGGGGGGGGCTGGAACCTTGGAGCTCAGACCCTTCAGCTGATACCATTCATAAGAACTGGCCACATATGGATTTGAACATTAGATGTTTGGACTGGCAGGCAGGTGTTTAGCCACTGTGTTGCTCCCAGCTGGTATTGGAACCATAAATAAGTTTCTTTAAAATTAAAATTAAAATTAAAAAAAAAAATACCATATACAGTATAGTGCACCATGGTCAAATTAAATGACTGAACCATTTCACTTGTTGTTTTCTAATTAAATCTGGCTCTGCTACTACCTTAACTTTTATTTGGGCCCCATAATTTTTGTTGTTGTTGTTGATCTTCTCACTTCTTGATGTGTTTAATGCTCTTCTTGGGAATCTGGGTTCAGTGACATTTACACATTTGTGTTGTTTCAAAAAATCAAAAGTGTTTAACCTGGACAGAGGAGACACAGACAGTAGACTGCATAATTTATTGTCTGGCATTTTTACTCTTATCTCATTGTTGAATTTAGAATCAACATCACAGCACTCAGAACACTCCTATAAGTGCTACGTCCCCATCTTCAGCAGCAAGCAAAGAGTTAAAATTCCGATGGTACCGGTAACTGTCTGATTGTATCACCATCTCGCCTCTCCACTGAGTGTCGAGCGTTGGCCAGATCCCCTTGCTCTGTCTCTTCGGGTGCATACTACAGAAAGAGTTGTAATGGTCATGAGCCTGCATTTTCTATGGGAAAATTGGCAGTTACCTTTGAGCTTGGTGGATTTTATATTACATTTGTAAAGGTGCCTTTTATGTTCTTCAATTTATTCAATTGCTAATGTACTATGCACCTGACCAGATACAGTGACGTACACCAAATATATCCTCCAAGACTGTCCCAAATACAACATATCAAGGCAAAACTTCAGGCCAAGAGAAACATCGGTGCAAGTCAAACTTTATGGGTCGCTGAGTGAATTACACAAGACAGTGAAGTTCATACTAGAGACAATTTTGCAGATATAGATAATTTATTTCAAGGAAACGAAAGAAGAAGAAGAAGAACTTTTGCAGTCTGTTGTTTGGGTCTTTCATGTTCACATTTTTATTGTTGTTGGTGACCTGATTGTTTAACTGAGAACTTGTGGCCAGATACACCATGCACCATTCCTTTGCTCTGCACAGCTACATATCAACGAAACAGACTACTTCGGCAACAACATGGACTCCATTCGCTACAACTTTTTCCGCACATTTGAAAAGTTGAGGCAGAAGGCAGAAGATGAGTAAGTATATGTGATTGTTGTCATAATCTTCATGTTCTAATGTTGTCAAGTAGCAGCAGGCTGAGCGATCGTAACTGCCGGCCTGTCATTCAGGATATCTGGCTTTGAAACTTTAAGTGGGCAATGGAAATGTGTTTTTTTTTATGTATAAAAAGGAAAAATGCTAACCTATTTATCCTAATGTAAAGCCATCCTAATATTTTTTGTCATGTGGAAAGCCCCAACCCTGGCAGTGGTCAGGGAGCCTTGATATAACCTAATGGTTGAACAGGGCGATCCTTATCCGAATGGTGGCACTTTGTGTCACCGGGTATTTATTGCTTTGCGTGGTGTCCTGGTGGGGTTGAACATTAATTAGTCCTAACCTGTACCAATTATGGTGGCTCCACTAGCTGTGCTTCCTTAAATCCTCAGTCTGGAGGACCTCTTCAGCACCCTCTCCCACTCCCTCTTCTCTGTCCTACACTGGCCTATAAATTGGTCACTAAAGCTGGAAAGCAGTTGTTTCCAATCTGGGGATGCAACACATTTTCAAGGGGACTTTAGTTAATTTTGAAACTCTGTGCATTTCTACTTGTAATAATCTGTTAAACCAGTTTAAAAAAAATTTTTTTTTTTTTAAATTTAATTATAAACTAAACTTTAACAAGCATAAAAACAAAGCAGAGCTTGATGTTGAGAGTGGTGTCCCTTGTGCCTTGTCCACCATCAGACCAGAAAAAGTAGATGTCATCAAGACAAAACTATTAACTATCACATTTATATTTGAACACTAAATTATGCCAGTTGTTGGTTGATTGTTTCTTGTATGTTATTTGACATTTTTATTTCTGTGGATGTTTTCTAGAAATTATTGTATATAGTGCTTGGAATTCTTCTTTTTGTCCTTTTTTTCTTTTTTTTTTAAGGACACCTATTTAAGAAAGAAAGAAAAAAGAAATTTGAAAACCAGTTTCAGTTTTTTAATGAATTAAAAAGGTATATTTTGACTGAAGATTAATCCGATGTATTACATTTTTTCTGTGAAATCTCTGCAGCTGTAATGGTGTTTTTTTGACTTAAAATTATCCTGGGGTGGGGGGGAGGGTGTGTGTGTGTGTGTGTGTGTGTGTGTGTGTGTGTGTGTGTGTGTGTGTGTGTGTGTGTGCGTGTGTGCGTGCGTGCGTGCGTGCGTGCGTGCGTGCGTGCGTGCGTGCGTGCGTGCGTGCGTGCGTGCGCGCGTGCGCGCGCGCGCGTGCGTGCGCGTGGTTTTTATTTTTTTTATTTTCAAAGAAAGCTTCAGAATTTGTCTGATGTGGAATAAATGACATTATCTTTTATAATAGTTTCTGTTTCTGTTTGAACTACAAACCAACATCATGGCACAAGGGTAGTCCATAAATGCTCCCTTTTATTTCTAACTCTAACCTGAGTCCGAAGTATCTCAGCACATGCACGAACTGCGTAGCACTGGCCAGGATACTGAAATACTTTGGGTAGATTTTTGTCTCTAAGTATTTGCTTGGGCAGCGCTGTTAGGCTACTCTTTTCGATTTCCAACTGCCAAGGGATTTTTTTACGTTCGCAACAATACACACGGGCCTCCGAGACTCAGAGACCAGAGGAAATCACTTGAAGGCCACATGAAAAAACCCAGCCTTCACCGGGGCCTGAACCCGGGACCTCCATCACCCGAGGCGGACGCCATGTCTCGAGACCACTCAGCCCCCTCTCCCCCCTGTAGTATAATGGTACAGTCTACTAGAAACTTATACAGATTTGTTTTAGATAAACAATCTGCTTTGAGAGAAAAAGCTGATTCATGAAGTATACCTTTATCTACCAAAGTATATTAAAAAAAATTATTATTTAGGCAACCTTATGCTACCTGCGTCGACTATGGACCCTTACTAATAATATTGAACAAAAAATAATGACACCAGATTTGATATGTCTTAGAAAAGCTTTCAGAATAACAAGAAAAAATAAAATTAAAGATAAAGAAATTAGAAGAAAACTACATCTGAAATTACTCATACAGCTCCCTGTATGGGTTCCAGAGCTCTGATATAGGGAAAACAAGAACAGACCCACTGCCTACCGAAAAGCATGTCGACTAATTGGGAGCTTCCTTCGAAGCTGGAGTGCATCTGCCTGAGAAGCAAGGAACCAGCAATCTGCATACAAATGAGTCAGATCTGTAAACGGATGCACACACAACCTCAGGTTCGGAACAGGAATGCAGTCCAGAAGTGAACGAACAACCAGAAATTTCCGCTGGAGTTTACAGCTGGTGAACGCGAAGAAGATGAAGAAGTCATGCAGTTTATTAAAGAGCAACAAATGAAAATTCCCCGGTACTGACATGAACACCACTTTCGACACATAGAACTATACCTTTGTCTACCAAGGCATGTTTAACATTTTTTTTCTGGGTCAACTTTATACCTCCGTGGACAATGCTGACATTCTGAATGCTCTACAAGAAGTAAAACATTTGTGAGAACCAAGTGATGGCTGTGAATCTGCAACCATGAGCAGACTGCAAGAACAACATGTTAAAAGGAATGTGGCTAGACAAGAGAGCTATGCAGGAAGCCAAAGATAATAAGAAGCCAATACAGAACTGGTGTCATGAGCCGCTACACACACTGTGGGATTTACTAAGGAGGGGATCCGAGCACTTATGGACTGAATGGTTCGATGTGCAGTGGGGATACTATCTAACTAACTAAACTAACTAACTAATTTAACTACAAACTAATTTAGCTAACTTAACTCACTCACTCAATCACTCCACTGACTGACTGACTGACTGACTGACTGACTGACTGACTGACTGACTGACTGACTGACTGACTGACTGACTGACTGACTGACTGACTGACTAAAACTAACTAACAAGCCACAGAGAGCCACACTGAAGAAACACAGTGGACAGCCAGGGGAAGACCATGTAGAATATGGAAGAATGGCATCAAGAACAGCCTTGAGTAGAGGAATGCCAACTTACTCAAAGAATTGGAAAAAACACATAGAATATCCTTGCATCTTTCTCCAACTCCTGGATGAAGTAAAGTGGAAGAAGAAAAGAAGAACAGTAATGCTTTGTGGCGCAAAATAAGGATGCATACGTTTGTGTGTGTGAATATATTTATATGTATATATGTACATATACACACATATATATATATATATATATATATATATATATATATATATATATATATATATATATATATATATATATATATATATATATATATATATATATATATATATATATATATATATATATATATATATATATATAAGTGTGTGTATATAAATCTTGTTCAACTCTTCATCTCACAGGTGGGCCATGTCTCCGCCCACAGTCAATGCCTACTACACTGCAAGTAAGAACACCATTGTTTTCCCAGCAGGCATCTTGCAAGCTCCATTCTTTGACAAAAATGTCCCACAGTGAGTATCTGCTCAGTAGAAATTACACACATATACAGACAGATACAACACACTCTCTCACTCTCTCTGTCTTTGTATTTTTCTTTCTCTCTCTTTGTCTGCGTTTTGTTGCTTTGTCTATTCTTTCTCTGTCTCTCACTTTTATCGCTCTTTGTATTTATTTATCATTATCCTTCTCTTCATTACTCTCTCTTTTTCTGTATCTCTGTTTCTTTTTCTTTGTCTGTTTTTAACTGTGTTTGTCTCCTCCTTCCCTCTATCTCTGTATCTGTTTTTCTTTCTTTATGCAATTTTCTTTCTTTGTTTGTCTGTCTATTTATCTCCCCTTCACCCCTCTGTGTCAATTTTTTTTTGTATTTTTTTTTCAGTGCCTCTCACTATGTCTCCACTCTATCTTTCTCTGTCATTCTCTTGCTGTTTTTCCTTATGTCTGTCTCTCTCTGTCTTTTTCCCTGCATGTATCTGTCTGTCTCTCTCTCTGTGTCTCTTTCTCAGAATCTGTCTCTTCCATGCACATTGAGAAAATTGGAAAGGCAAACTTCACCTTCAGTATGCTGGTAACTTGGCTTGCAAGCTTGTCTAACATCCCGACCTTTCATTCATATTTCATTACGAAACCTTCTTTTACATGTAATTTGTACACAGTAAATGAGAACAACAGCATTGAAAAATGTACATAAGAATTTCACAGTCTAGATATTTGAATAATAACACTCACAATGAAAGTGACAGTGAAAATAGAGAGAAAGCATTCATCATCATCATGTTGCAGGTCCTTTGCAAAACATCGCTCTTTTCACAGTCTGCCTTGAAAAGAAACTCGGTCTCTCGCCAGATCTACCACCTATCGCACTTTCCCACCTGAGGTGTTGATTATATCATGTGCCCATCTTCATGCTGGTTGGCCTCTGCCTCTCTTTCCTGGTACCATGCTTTCAGCTATTATTGTTCCCCAGTCCGCTGTGGTGCTTGATATGGCCAAAATGCCAAGAAGGCATTACATAAAGTTCAAAAGTAAAGAATTCGGTTCCATGCCTAAGACTGCTAAAAGTATATTTTTATGTACCAATTTACACTTGATGATATGGTCAATTAATACCTTCTGTCATTTTGTCAATTTCCCAGTAAATTTTGTGACATCCCTTGACCTGGAATCCTGTGTCAATTTTACAAATCCTCCACATCAGTGGGAAATTCAGATATTTGATGATAAGGCTAGCAGGTAAACATGCAAGCTACCGTGCAATTACTACTTCCAAAACTTTGTGTAAATTTAGAACAAGGTGTAAGTAAATAATGATGGCAAGCTCTGAACGGAGCCAGACTTTTTTTCAACAATGACCTTGGCTCCCAGGTTGACCCAGCCTCAAATGGGTACTAGGGTAAGTCCTGAAAAGTAAAGGCGGCCGGCGTGATGTTGACCACATTACCCACAGAATGCTGATTGGGCTATAAAATAAGGATTTAGCACTATATGACAAAAACGCCTAAAGGCATGGAAAAGGGTCCTTTCATTTTAATTAATGACAAGTGGGATGTATTACTCCACAGGTCTTTGAATTATGGTGCTATGGGAGTGGTTATGGGACATGAGCTGACCCATGGCTTTGATGATCAAGGTGAGTCCGTAAACTGGAGTATGTTGCAAGTGATTAAATGGGATTAATTCAAGAAAGTGTAATCCTCTTATGGGTTCTAAACCCCATTGCGGGAAAGGAAGAGGGGGTGAGGGGGGGGGGGGGCGGGGATAGTCTCATTGCTGTCCCTAACAAGAATGTTGTAAGAGTCAAATAATTAGGGAGCTTTCCCTCCAGTTGGAGCGCTTCTCCCTGAACCGTGAAGAACCAACAGTCTGCATACCAGAAAACCATATCTGTAAAATGGATGTGCGTGCAAAAATTTCGAGTTCTGGAACAAGATTGAAGTCCAGAAGAGAACGGACTGTCAGAACTTTGCGCCAGACTTTACAGCCAGTGAACGCTAAGAAGAAGAAGTAAGAGAAATATCTGGACAACCATGTGTATTAATTTTTATTTAAACAAAGTAGGTCACATTCCATTGATAACTTTGTTGGACTGGTCTACTTTCCTGGGGGCTGCGGGTATGCCGCTCTGTTTGCTTTCTGGCTTGTCTTGCATTTATGTTTTTCTTCAGAAAAAGAAAATACCAGTGACAAAGGGGGGTTGTGTGTTAGACCCAGTTTGTCCATGTTTTTGGAGTGTTAAAAGCGCTAGCGTGTTGAAATATACAGCACGCGATATCAGCGGCATTGTGGAAAATCCCAGTAACCTTGTGTGAAGGCCGCATGGCTCAAGGTCGAAGTGAGCTAGGCTGAAGGTCAAACAATCAGGAGTGAGGTAGTATGTAACACTGTAAATGGAGGGAACTAACTTTAGTTTTACCCATTATTTATAAGAGAAAGAATATGGCAATATATTGGTCATGTTCTGAGGGGGGGGGGGGGGGGGAGTCAAACAAGAATCACCCAACAGGCACTGAAATTGAAAACAAATCACTTGAGGAAACAAGGATGTCCTATAGAAACCTTAAGACAAATGCTGTTGATAGGCCTAAGGCAGCAGACTAGATTCCATTTACAATATTGACTGGATTGCATAAGTTAGATCAGAAGGAATGACTAGACTGTGGACACAACAAGGGGATGATGAGGATGCAAGGGAGAGATAAGAAGATGCAGTGACGGTGATGTGAAACACACCTTTAGCTTCAGAAGACCTGAAGCTGTTCATAATGTTGATGGCTTGGACTTTTGGACACAGTGAGAAGAAGAAAGTATATTCTGGGGGGGAATTCAAATTGTGTTCTAAGTGCTGTGGTGCCAGTTCTTAGCTCAGCACTGAACACTCATTTGCAGTGAAGAGGTTAAACAGTTTGCTTTGCACTCAAAAGATTGTGATTTGGTAGTGGACTTAGTGTCATTTGGTTTGTGAGATTCCTGATGGCGGTTACTGCAGCTACATAGTTTGTGGTTTTGGAACACTCATGATTGACTGCCAGCCTCTCTGTGGGGAGATATGTTCTGAAGATCCCTCATGAGATCCCTCACCACAGCTACATAGTTTGTGAAACACTCCTGATGGACTGCCAGCCTCTCTGCGGAGAGATAAGGTGTTCTAAAGATCTGTGAAGGTCATCACTGCAGCTACATAGTTTGTGGTCTGTGAAACACTCCTGATGGACTGCCAACCTCTCTGTGGAGAAATACAAAGCCCTCCAGGATTAAACCTTGTGCAGTGAAGTTAATACTCTTACTTTTAAATGTCTAACATGTATTAAAAGGATACCATATCACTTAATTAATTACAGTTGTTTAAAACAGTGTTCCTCAGCCCTGGCCACCAAAACAGGGGAAATTGTTTCACAGCCAACCCAAACAGGAAATTGTTTTACAGCCCACCAAGAGAAAATTGTTTTGCAGCCCACCAAAACAGGAAATTGTTTTGCAGCGCATCAGAACATGGGACAATGTTTTGCAGCCCACCAGAACAGGGGAAATTGTTTTTGCAGCCCACCAGAACAGAGGAAATTATTTTGCAGTCCACTAAAATGGGAGATTGTTTTGCAGCCCACCAGAACAGGGGAAGTTGTTTTTGCAGCCCACCAGAACAGGGGAAATTATTTTGAAGTCCACTAAAATGGGAGATTGTTTTTGCAGCCCACCAGAACAGGGGAAATTGTTTTTGCAGCCCACCAGAACAGGGGAAATTATTTTGAAGTCCACTAAAATGGGAAATTGTTTTGCAGCCCACCAGAACAGGGGAAATTGTTTTTGCAGTCCACCAAAACAGGGGAAATTGTTTCGCAGCCCACCTGACAGCTCACCAGAGGCAGAAACAAGTCTCTTAGATTATCTTTTAACTCATTAAGATTCGGAGGTTGCTTCACTGAAGTACACATACCCTCTGGGATATTCAGAAGTTTTTGTAGCAGCTATGCTATGGGACTGAAAGAGTTATTACTACTGCTATCAAGTACGCACATACTTGAACCCATAGACTTATTTCAAGATAGCCCTGATAATCATCCACTGTTTGTTTCTGCAGGTCGGGAGTATGACAAGTATGGCAATATGAAGCAGTGGTGGGATCCTGAAGCAGTCAAGAGGTTTACTAATGAAACCAAGTGTATCATTGATCAGTACAGCGAGTATCAGTTACATGGCGAACATGTGAGTGAATATGGTTCTTTGGGGGAAAAGGGGGGGGGGAGGTGATACATTTATTATATGTGATGACAGCCTGTATGACCACTACCTGTAGGTCTATTATCTATTCCAATTTTGGTTGTTTGATGTAGTTTTTTCCCCTCAGGACACCTCAAGGATGAGAATTATACTTGTACAAATCCTGGTAAGATCTGTTCAACCGTAAGGTTTTATTGTGACCCCTGATTTTTTTTTAAGTCAGAGAGGCAAGAAACCAACAGTCTGCATACACATAAGCCAGGTCTGTAAAATAGATGTGCACACAAAGTTCAAGTTCTGGAACAAGACTAAAGTTGTACCGCCTAGTTAGCACAAACCTAACCATCCTGGCAGCGAGAAATTAGAACATGAAAATGTAAACACCAAGAGGCAGAAGGAGACCTAGAAAGAGATGGATTGAAGGAGTCACTGACAGCTTAAATCCTCCTGACATTACATCAAACGAAGTAACAGAACAGGTCTTAGTTCTTCAAACTGTGGTGTCTAACCGAGTTAAGAAAATTATTGTTCAAAGAAAAGAAAATGAATGCTCCATACACAACTCCTCCTCCTCCTCATCATCATCATCTTCTTCCTGTATGCCCTGTCCAGTGGCTCACATGCTTATCTCCAGATTTCAGTCCTTGGTATTTTGAATCCATTCCACCTATGATGTTCCATTATGCCATCGCTTCAGACAGCAAGACATAGTCTCTGTTGGTCTGCATATGCCTTTTGTACCATATATCTTATACAGTGATAGATAGAAGATCTTTATGTGATCATATTAGTTTTTCCCTAAAGTTCTGGTCCAAAAATCAAGGTGTGTCTTGTACATGGGATCATATTATACTTCAGAAATACAGTAATGATTGTTTTGTTGTGTGCACAGGAGAAAGGCAAACAGACTCTAGGAGAGAATATTGCCGACAATGGAGGCTTGAAATCAGCATATAATGTAAGTGTTGCATTGTTTTTATGAAATTATTTTAAGCATAAGTGCTGCCGTTTATTTTCATTTGTAGGTGTTTTAAGAATTCTTGAAAAGAACGTCATCGTTCATTGTTAGTTAGTTATTTAGTTGCAGATTCAGTCGTCACTTGGTTCTCCTGAATATTTTACTTCTCGAAGAGCTTTCAGTATATCTGCCTGGTCTTCTTCTTCTTCTGCCTTTCTATCCCCCAATGGAGCATAGGCTCTCAACCAACTCACGCCAAGTCGTTCTATCCTTCGCCATTGCATGGAGCTCTCCCCATGTCCTCCCAATCTTTCTAACCTTGTTCTCCAGCTCTCTTCTCCATGTGTTTTTGGCCTTCCTTTATTCCTATGCCCCTGTGGGTTCCAATGCAAAGACATTCTAGTAATGCTGTTCTCCTGTTTTCTCAGTGTGTGCCCTATCCAACGCCAGCGTCTTTTCCTCACTTCCTGATCCACTGGAGCCTGTTTAGTTATCTCCCAAAGTTTTACATCTGCCTGGTCTATAACCTCACTTCTTCTGACAAGGCCAGTCAGTGTGTCATGAGCGACCAGCTATTCACGTAACCCTATTACCTAGAGTAGACTAATGCTAGTCACGTCTACTTGTGACACAGTCCCTAAATGTCGATGAATCAGCCTGTGTGCAGCGACCTGATCTTGAAAAGCCCAGTTACATTCTGTTGGCTTCTTTGTGCTTGTGCAGTGTTTAATAATTTAGGATATCAATATAATTACTAAAAAATACCATAGGGTTGGGAACTTTTAGTTGCCAGATAACAAGCTTGGTAGGGGCCAGATAACAAGCTTGGTAGGGGTCAGTGGGTCTGTTACTCTTCTCCAACCCCCCAGGTCCTTCCCCAAAATAAAATGGGGTCTTGAAATCCACACTAGGAAGAAGGCAACTAATTAGGGGTGTTTTCTTTGAAGTCAGAGTGCATCTGCCTGGGATGCAAGGAACCAGCAGTCTGCACACAACTAAGTCAGATCTGTGAAATGGATGTTCTTGAGGAACTCAAGTTCTGGAACAGGACCAAAGTCCAGAAATAGATGAATAACCAGAACTCTCAAGTGGAGTTTACAGGGGTGTATATTAAGAAGAAGTTACTTGATTAGTTGAATGTTGAATTGAGAATTGACATCACAGCACTTGGGAAACCCCCTTAAGCGCTCTGTCCCCATCTTCAGCAGCAAGGAAAGAGTTAAAATTCCGATGGTACCAGTAACTTTTTGATTGTATATCCATCTTGCCTTTCCCTTGAGTGAGTGTTGTGCGTCGGTCATATCCCCTTGTAACTCCTCTCAGTGCCATTCTCCTCAGACGGTAATGATCAGTCTTTGCCACGGCACTGTTCACTCGCTTCCAAAAGGCCCTCACAAAATCCAGCTTGTGGTGCAGAACCGGCTAGTCTATCTGCCTGCTCATTTCCCAACACACCGGCATTCCCTGGAGAAAATATCCAAAGGATGGTAACTACCCAGGACCTTTGAAGTAAATTTACTTTGAAGTAAAAGTCGATTAGTTAGTTTAGTTAATTATTTGACAGCTCATCTTCTGTACACATCAAACGACTTGGTCCATAAGTACTGAGATCCCCTCCCAGCACACCCCTCAGCATGTTGAGATTTCAGATGTCCATTTGGAGAAGGGTTAACATTGGTCTCTTCCGTCCAGGCTTACCAGAAATGGGTCAAGAAGAATGGACAAGAACAGCTGCTGCCAGCTCTGGGAATGACTCATGAGCAGTTATTCTTTCTCTCGTTTGCTCAGGTGATGGTCTTTATATTTCTCTTATACAGTAAAATCTCATTAACATGAATTTCAATGGAACAAAAATCGATTGTCTGTTTAAACAGTTTATGCTAAATGGGGAAAAACTTCCTTGTAAAATCTAGTCTATAGATATAATTGACATGTCATTTCTCTGTTGGACAATGAATTATAACATATGGACAGATAACAGGTATACAGAAATTAAAAATTTTTTTTTTACTGGAATAACTGGCTAAGTAGACTCATAACCGGTGTCAGAAGGACAACTGACATTCCTTGGGCACATCATAGCAAGGGGACCACTAGAGTTTGTCATGACATTGGGAGTGAAGTTACAGGTTTTTTTTTCTTCTGCGTTCGACACCAGTCATGCTAAACGTTGAGTCCCGTCTAGGTCACAAATAGGATTGTGCGTTTAAGGTCGCCACCGATCTCCCATAGTTTCTCTTGCAATGTGGCTCCCTTGGGCCAGATCCACAGTCTTTGCTGGGAGAGGTAAAGTTACAGTGAAAGTCAAGAAGACTGAGTTGATTGAATCCATTATTCCATATTGTCCGGTCTCTTCCCAGAAGCGTTGAGCAGCCTGTCGAGAGCCTCATGAAAAGCACAAATTCCATAGCTTCAGTGATGAAAGGGTCACTGGGGATTTTGGAAAAAAATAGAAAGTATTGAAGTTTAGCTGAAGCAGAGGAGGACCAAATCGACTCAGATTGATAATATGAAAATCAAACAAACGGAAACATGTAAGTGTTTGGGTGTAAACTTCAACTGCTTCAACATACTAAGAGAAAAAATACAATCTAGAATACAATCTCACAACACCAAGATCACAATATATAAAGCGTTAAGATCAGTCATTTTATGTGGCTCTGAAACTTGGAGCACACCTAAAAGAGAGAGTGCCTTGTTACAAAGTCTTTCAGCAAATCTTTGGACCCATCAAAGATGCAAACAGTGCGGAATGGGGAGTGAGAAGAAAAAATGCAATTCATAGTCTGTTTAAATCATCGTTTTTTACTGGAATCAATAGACTGAAATGGCTAGGGCATATTGAGAGAATGTTAGACAACAGATAGATTAAAAAAGTTTACACAAGGGAACTAATTGGTCGTGGACCAAGAGGCAGAATAAAAAGACGATGGAGAGGTAATATTCAGGCAGACCCAGAAACACTCGGTGTCACTAACTAGAAAGAGAAGGCCACCCAGAGAAATGCATGGAGGCAGGTGATATCTGCAGCAGTGGACCTGAAGGGCTCGGAATACTGAAGAAGAAGAAGAAGAAGAAGAGAAAGACAGTTTGGCAACTTGACATGGAAGAACATATGTTACAAATGAGAATGTTACAGTACACGAGAAAGAAGGCTGTGGGGGAGCATAATTACCAACACAGCATGGACTTTAAGAAGAAGAACGAACAAGCAAACTTTATTTCCAAAGGGTTATAAAATGTGTGCCTGTCTTATATTTGACCCTTCCAAACACTCATCTGTCACACACACATACGTACATATGTGCATACATACATACATACACTTATGTGCGTATATATGTACATACATACACACACATCCATCCATCCATCCATCTACATCCACTCATACAAAGATCAACCCATCTGCCCACTCACACACACACACACACACATTAATACCCCTACATATACTCTCATACATATACATACAAATACTGTCATAAATACATACCCACATATTCTTCTTTAAATTTTGAAATGAAAATTGTGAAATATTTTATATACTCAAGAAATCGAAAAAGACAAGCCATGAATGAATTTGATATATTGACTCTTGTACCAAATATCAAATTCTGGTCAGTTAATTTCTGATCCTTTACAGAACGTTGCTGAACCAACACCAGCATTTTTATATTTTTTTTAGTTTTTCTAGGCAGATTGTACATTCAGTAGTTTGCCCTTGCCTCTGCACGGTCAGTTCTTGGTGCCACTATCGAAACCAATGCAAGACAGATTGTCTGCAGCTAGGATTGAACCTGGCACCCCGGCATTATGAAGCACGGGGAGCAATGCCTAAGCCACAGACACCTGTACAGAGTTGATTTATGATCCTCTGTATCCTGTATACAATTGGTTTAGGCTCGCACATATCAGATATGAAACCATTGCATGGACATTTGGATGTGTTGTTCTCTTTAGGTTTGGTGTTGGAATAGCAAGCCAGAGACTGACCACTTGCAAGTCCTGACTGATCCACACTCTCCAGCTAAGTTCAGGTACCTTCATTTGGCTATATTAGTAGTTAGTGTAGGTAGGCATGTCTTGGTAGAACTAAGTCTGTTTCAAGACATATTTTCTAGTGAAGAGTTTGCCTGCCACTCATTTGGTCATAGGCTCAAATCTCTAGAATGACAGAGCCTGAAAATATAGAGGCAAGGAAAAGTTCTGAGAAGTAAATGCAGCCAGTGTAATATTCATCACATCAATCATTAAGTGCAATTTTTCCCTGTGTGGGTTCCAGGCTCCATTTAGTGAAAGAGGGTGGGGGGGGGGGGGGGGGAGGGGAGGGGGGGGGGCTAATAGGAGTCTCCCTCCCCAGAACAAGCATATTGTAAAAAAGTGTCTATTTGTGTTTGCTTCAAAGTATGTGCTGAGAGGTGAGAAACCAACAGTCTGCATTCAGATAAGTCAGATCTTTAAAACAGATGTGCACACATTATGGAACAAGACCAAAGTCCAGAAATAGCTGAACAACCATAATTTTCTGCCCCAGTTTACACCTTGGGAATGCAAAGAACAAGAAGAAGGATAAGAAGTGTACACTGGTCTGTTGCAAAATGGAGATATGTTATCACGATCAACTTCTTGGCAGATTGGGCATCCCATGTGTGCTAAGTCCTCTGATACAGCAGCCTCTCCAAGGTACCTCTGCTGATTGTTCCTTTCAGGAATTGGTTATAGTATCTGCTGTCTTTATCTCAGAGATGGCAAAGTCGTGCTTTAACAAGCTAAACTCCTTGGTCATGCAGTCATGTTGGCACCAAAGATTTGCCAGTATCCCCCAACCTGGCCCTTACAGTGGAGCTAGTGCCCACATGCCAGATAAACCTTTCAGCATAAAAATAAGTTATTTGAAATTTTTTTTTTTTTAAAGACATGGTAGTGTTATAAAGATAATAAGATATAACTAGGCCAGTAGTAGAAGGTGTCACAAATTTTGCAGAACAAACATGTGACAATTGACACAAAAAGAGTACTATTCGATAAGAGTATTTTTACCTACATTTTGCTACCAGTGCCAAACTTGGACATTAATAGCAAAAGAAAAACTGAAATAACAGAAATGAAATGTCTACAATGATTCCTAAATATGACTAGAAGAGACAAAATCAGAAATGACAATATCCTAAAGGAAGTTGGGATAGAACTAGTAATAAACTACCTCAAGAGACAGCAGATAAAATGGTTTGGACATGTGTCAATACTACTACCAGATAGTGCACTACCTGAAAGTATCTCTTTCTCTAGGCAGTTCTCCAGCCCTGTGTGCTTTCATAGCCAGTGCATCTTTGGTGTCTTGCATCCACCTTCATGTAAGTCGGCCTTTGCCCTATTTTCCAGAAACAACACCCTCTCACCGTTCTCCCCGGCTGTCATGAACTGTAACATGGCTAATATACTTCAGCTTTCGGGACAAGATGCTGTTTATGAGCAAGTTATCCTCAGTTTTGAGATAATTTAAGATGTCACTATTTTTCTCATTCTTGGTCCACTGTATTATGGGGCCATTGAGTTAACCATATGTGTTGATTCCTCTCCACCAAAAATACGGTTGACACATTCCGTTTCTGGGGACAGCTTTTATCGAGTTTGCTCTCTAGACAGTTGCAGTCCCCTGCTGATGTGATTCTTCCTGAGTGGCCGCCGCAATCAAAACATTGCAAAGGCAGCGTGGTCGGGGCTGCCAAAACTATCAGTCATTATCTCACTTTGACATAGCACAACTACAATACACTCTGCCTATACGAAAAACACATAGTATCTTGCATGGAAATGCGCACAAAGCAGTCCATAATTAGGAAACAGAACAATCCGAGAGAATCGACAGTCAGCTAAAATAAACACCGCTGCTATCTGCCATTTTGAAAACGGGACTCTCACTGTATTATAAGAATGTTTCTGAAGCATTTCATTTCAAAAGCTGCAGTTTTTTCCTCAAAGATTGAGAAAGAGTCCCTGACTCACACGCATAAATTGCCAGAAAAAAGATGCATAATCTCAGCTAGTTGAAATGTTCTCTCTCCTTCCTCATCCACAGAGTAATCGGCCCACTGTCCAACTCCTACGAGTTCTCAGATGTCTACAGGTGTAGCAGCAAATCTAGGATGAACCCAAAGAAAAAGTGTGAGGTTTGGTGATCACAGCCTAGTATGACCACAGGTATCACGTCAACAGCACTAGAGGGTGTGTGATTTGGGGAATAGTCTCCTGTCTTGCTGCTGATGTTTGCTATTGTACCAGATCATGATCAGCGAAATTGTCTCAATTGTATTGTGATAGTGTTTCTATGGTAATGAAAACAGGGGCGACTGTAGTCAAGTTAATACCAAGAAATTAATCCACTGAACTAAGACTAAGATTCTTAACAAAAGATGAAGGGAGGGGAAACAACGTTTTTGATGTTATTATTACTACTATTTTCACCACTCGCCATCATCATCATCATCGTGTACCATTCCGGTGTGGATAGGCTGTCATGTTTTGCCATGTCACACAGTTACGAGAATCACGGATGAGTTCAGTGTTTTTGAATCGCCTCTTGCAGCTGGCCAGGCTATAAAGGTATTTTTCTCGTTGCCTTCCTCTTGTTGTCTTGCCGTCAGTCTTTACAGTTGTTACAAAGTTCTCAAGTCCATACCTTCACATAATATGTCCAACAAATATTGATGGTCTGTGTCTGATTGTTGTAATACGTTTATGACTTTCATCTGTCTCGATGAAGACTGCTTCATTTGCAAGGAATCAACAGTCTGTATTCAAGAGAATGAGATCTGTAAAACTGATGCACACGCAACACTCAGGTTCTGGAGCAGGACTGCAGTTCAGTAGTGGACGGGCAACCAGAACCTTCCGCCAGAGTGTACAGCTGGTGAACGCGAAGAAGAAGAAGATTACTGTTCCTTCATTTATTTTATTATTATTATTAGAGAAGTGGCTGGCTGAGTGGTTACAACATCAGGCTCTCGTGTGGAAGACCTGAGTTTGACCCCAGTAAGGTGGAGTTTTTCTGTTAGGGGCAAAATTAAACATCCTAACCCGCACAGTCCTTGGCGACAGCACTAGCCAGGTGGCCCTAAATCCTCATGCTCATCCCCCTCCCCCTTATCCTTGTCTACACAGCCCTAAAAAGTAGTCAAACAGACAGTAGTGACAGTTTTATATTTCCTCTTCTCATAGTTTACAGTTCTTCACGTGATACCCCCCTCCCCCTTATCCTTGTCTACACAGCCCTAAAAAGTAGTCAAACAGACAGTAGTGACAGTTTTATATTTCCTCTTCTCATAGTTTACAGTTCTTCACGTGATTACCCCCCCTCCCCCTTATCCTTGTCTACACAGCCCTAAAAAGTAGTCAAACAGACAGTAGTGACAGTTTTATATTTCCTCTTCTCATAGTTTACAGTTCTTCACGTGATTACCCCCCCTCCCCCTTATCCTTGTCTACACAGCCCTAAAAAGTAGTCAAACAGACAGTAGTGACAGTTTTATATTTCCTCTTCTCATAGTTTACAGTTCTTCACGTGATTACCCCCCCTCCCCCTTATCCTTGTCTACACAGCCCTAAAAAGTAGTCAAACAGACAGTAGTGACAGTTTTATATTTCCTCTTCTCATAGTTTACAGTTCTTCACGTGATTACCCCCCCCTCCCCCTTATCCTTGTCTACACAGCCCTAAAAAGTAGTCAAACAGACAGTAGTCACAGTTTTATATTTCCTCTTCTCATAGTTTACAGTTCTTCACGTGATACCCCCCTCCCCCTTATCCTTGTCTACACAGCCCTAAAAAGTAGTCAAACAGACAGTAGTGACAGTTTTATATTTCCTCTTCTCATAGTTTACAGTTCTTCACGTGATTACCCCCCCTCCCCCTTATCCTTGTCTACACAGCCCTAAAAAGTAGTCAAACAGACAGTAGTGACAGTTTTATATTTCCTCTTCTCATAGTTTACAGTTCTTCACGTGATTACCCCCCTCCCCCTCCCCCTCCTTTCCCCCTGGTTTAGGGGCTGATGGCCGGGATACTCTGCCTCTTGTGTCTCTTGTGATTTGTGTTGAAAAAAGGCTGTGTCCGAAACGTTTAATTTTTTCTTGTGTGTGTTTGTATGTTGTTTATCTTCCCTCCTTCATTTAGCTTCTTCGCCATAGTTAAGAGGATTAATTTGATGATTTTTTCTATAGTTAAAAACAACAGTAGTCCTTTATTTCATAGTGAGAATTGACAATATACGGTTCAGTTGTGGGATATTACCAGATGACCTTTTCTTGTGAGAAATGACAGTATCATATAATGTAATTAGAAATAACAGTAGAACTGATCTTTATTCTGTAGGGCAGAATGACATAATTTTCTTTGGTGAAAAATGACTATTGTATTGAGAACTGAATTCACTGTTGTGTAGTGAGGTATGACATTGTAATATTCTTTAGTGATAATTGATACCATTGTTTAGTAATATTCTATAAGGAAAACTGGCACTGCAGTGTTGTATAGTGAGATGTGATTATAAAGGTTAAAAGGTTAAGGTAAAGAGGATTGACTACATTCCTCCAGATTTGATCCTATTTAGCTCGGTCTCTCTCTCTCTCTCTCTGCAGAACAGTTAGCTGTCTGTTGAAAGCGACACACAGAGCACGAACTCTGCAGCTCCGCGACAGTTCCCAGGGATCTCTGTAAAGACTGCACTCATGAACTGAAGGGTGCAGCAGTGAATTGAACCCACGACCTTCAAAGTGAGGCAAATGACTTGACCATGAATGGTCATTATCATATTCTGTAGTGATAATTCACATTGTTCAATAATTTTCTATAATGAAAACTGACACTGTAGTGTTGTATGGTGAGAAATAACATTTCAGTTTTCTGTAGTGGGAAATAACGTTCAGGAATATTCTTTAGTAAAGTAAAAAATTACTTCTTTTCTACGTCTTCAGGCGTATTGGGTATATAGGGCTAGACCTATATTTTATAGACCCAAAGGTACTTGGTGGGCGATGTGGTCAGCATCACGCCAGCCACCTTTACTTCCCAGGACTGGACCTGGTACCCATTTAAGGCTGGGTCAACCTGGGAGCCAAGGTCATTTTTGAAAAGTCTGACCCCTGTCAGGACTCGAACCCATGACCTTCATCTAGCCGCTAGACCACGGCGGATCCCAGTATTCTTTAGTGACAGATAAAATTGCAGAGTTGTATAGGGAGAACTGACATTACTCTGTTGTCTAGTCAAAAAAGACAGAAAACATGTTGTAGTGAGCAATAACAACAAAATATTTTTCAGTAAGAATTGACATTGCAAGATAATGTAGTGAGAAATTACATTAGGATATTGTGCAGCGTACAGTAATATAGTCTGGACGGAGAAATGGCGCTGCAACATTCGGCAGGAAGAAATAACATTACAGTATTGCGTAGCGTTAAATTATGGTAAAATATTCTGTAGGGAGGAATGACACTGTAACTCTCTGGGTAAAGTGGTCAAGCCGTTCGCCTCGCTCTCTGAACTCTGAAGGTTGTGGGTTCGTTCTGCGGCGGTACCTTTAGTTCACAACTGCAATTTTTACAGAGATCCCTGGGGATTGTCGCCAGAGGTACAGAAGTCATGCTGTGTTTGACACTTTCGGCAGGCCGCTGGCTGTTCTGTGGAGAGACTGAGCCATACAGGATAAAACCCGATGCAATGAACTCGATCCTGTCTCACACACACACACACACACACACACACACACACAAAACATAGACTGCAACATTATGTAGTAAGAAAGGACAGAGACTTAGTGGCACATTATGATGTTCACAGTGACTTTTAGTTCGGATAATTTATTTTAGTTTAATTCAGAGAACATGTATAAGAGCAGGGCGTTATCAGTGTCTACCTAGCAGATTGATTTATTTCATCTTGTTTATGGAACATTTTAGACAGACTTATTTATTTCATCTTGTTTATGGAACATTTTAGACAGAATTATTTATTTCATCTTGTTTATGGAACATTTTAGACAGAATTATTTATTTCATCTTGTTTATGAAACATTTTAGACAGACTTATTTATTTCATCTTGTTTATGGAACATTTTAGACAGACTTATTTATTTCATCTTGTTTATGGAACATTTTAGACAGACTTATTTATTTCATCTTGTTTATGGAACATTTTAGACACGCAGCAGCAATCACTCCCAGAATTAAAAACACAAACCAGATACTTGTTTACTAAACTAAATTTTATTATCCTTTCTGTTGCTGTACATATTTTTATATCCTTTTATATCATCGCTTACATAGTTGATATTTTGTGAAACACTCCTGATGGACTGCTAGCCTCTGTGGCAAGAGATAAGTTGTTTTGAAGGTTTAACCCACCAACAAATCTGATATACTTTGTCATTTGTTTAAGCTTATTTAATGACTTGATGTTTTTTTGTGTACTTATTAAATTGTTTCATGTTTCTTATGTCTAGTCTATCTTGATAATTTACACAGTGTACTTATGTAAACATTGCAGATTGTGAAGCATTTAATTCATGTTAATCTTGCTGAAATGTTTTGTTTATTATTAAAAGTACTGTGGTGCAAACATGAAGAGTGAAAGAAACAGAGGATATCTTAAACTGAGTTAGAGAGAGTAGTGAGAATAGAAGAGTTGCATGTCCATTTTCGTGTGTGCTGATGTAGGCTTTCTAGCCAAAACGTTCATTTTGTCTTTCATTATTTTTTCATCGGAAAACCAACTGGTTCTGCTTCTCATTTGAGTTGATTTTTTTTTTCATGTTGAGAGTAGGATCAGATGATTTCATTGTTGGTATTTGAAGAAACTAAACTGATAATAGTGATCATTTGTAGAGTAAAGGGCCACCTATAAAATGACTCAGTAATTCCCTGTGTTGTTTCTGGGAGCACCCCCCTTTTTTTTTGGGGGGGGGGGGACCCACTGCTCCTTAATTCTTTCAGTCCCACATCATCTTCCTTGTTCACCAACTGTAAGCTGCAGCGGAAAGTCCTGGTTGTTCGTCCATTTGTACTTTAACTTTGTGCCAGGGCCTGAGTTTTGCGTGTACATCAGTTTTACTAGTTTATTTGTGTGCAGTTGGTCCCACTGTTTGCAACTTTGATGGGTCCTAAAATGTGTCTTACGACTTTGAAAATTTGTAATAAGGCTTCATCTCTTTTAGTTGTGCTCCAAGTTTCAGAGCCTAATAAAACAACTGGTGTTATCAGTGTTTTATATATTTTGATTTTGGTGTTGTCAGATAGAGACTGTGACGTTGGCAGATGTTGAAGGGCGTAGTATACTTTTTTTCTGGATTGTATTCTAGATTGTATTTCTTCTCTCAGCATGTTGGAGCAGTTAATATTTGCATTCAAGTACTTGTATCTTTCAGTTCAACTGATTTTCATATTATTGATCTGTATGTGGCCGGAGTTTATATCCTTTACCTGTCTTATTATTACCATGTTATCTTGATTGATAACTAGTTTTGAGAGCTGCTTCCTTTAAGAGAGTCAATGTTTTTACATTCTCTAGTTCATTTTCTCCAACAATATCAATGTCTGCGTAACCCAGTATTCTTGTAGTTTCTCCTTTTGTAAACTATTCTTTCACATTCCTTACCAATGCAGCTTCCACATGCAAAGTAAAAAGTGCATAAGGCAACCATCAGACGTGCTAACAGTCCCACACCCGAACTGCAAGCTTTTTTTTTTTTTCATTCTGGTAAGTAAAAGTGGTCAGTGTCGAAACTTCTTCTTCTTCTTTTGTTTGCTTGAAATAGATTATCTGTATCTGCAATGTTGTCTCTAGTAGGAACTTCACTGTCTGTTGTAATTCACTTAGCCACCTGTAAAGTGTGACTTGCACAGATGTTTCTCTTGGCCAAAAGTTTTGCCTGGATATGTTGTATTTGGGAAGTTTGCATCCAGTGTGAAACTGAACTGACCCACCACAGCAGCTGCTGGGCATAGACAGGGCTACAAAATATACAGCAGGCACCAGATATCAAACACAACCATAGATGTGCAGTCTAGTCCTTGACTGGACACTTCCTCTCAAACATTTGCATCAGTTCATTGTCTGTGCATCAGCTTACAATGCATTTGTTTGCTTCTACTGACATTACACATTGATCCTGACTCTTCAAGCCATCTTCCGGTTAAAATAGACGCTAGACAGCGGCGCTATTGGAAGCAGAGGCAAATTTTTCGCTTCTGCCGGACGGTGGCCGAAGTATTTTTGCTCCATTTGTAGACTGGATATAGTTTCATCGCCCAGCTTCTGAGTTGAATGCATGGCGTGACCCTGTGAGCTGCGGATTGCATTTGGAATGTATTTTCGACTGTGACCGACGTGGTGGTGTGAATTGTAGATTCAGAAAATGGCGTGATGCCTGTCGTGCAATGTTGGCGGTGCCCGTATCTGGTTAAAATTGATCGCGTGGATAACTGCTGAACTGTTGGCGACAAGTTCTGCTATTATCAATGATGAACTGCATTTCTAATGTTGGACTGTTTGTGTTAGCACTTTGGATGGCTACCGTATGCTTTAATGCGAGTGTATGCTAGATATGCTGAGACAGCAGTCTGTCAATCTTTCCACAAGGGACTGTGATAAACATTCTGGGTGTTTTTCGTTGGCACAGGAGCGGAGCAAAGATAGGGCGACCCGTTGCTATGAAGCTGAAACTAAGACTACCAGACTACCAGTCTCCAAGCCATATCCTGTTGTTGCCCTTATCCACACTGCTTCAGTCGTTACAGTGATTCTCCGGAAGTAATAATATTTTAACTCATTGTGAACCCAAAGATTTCGCTCCATCTCTCTTGAAGCACTGTTCGGAACCAGAAGATTTCACTGTTTGTTTTGTTAATTCATTCTGAACCCAAAGATTCACTTCATCTCTCTTGTAGTACTGTTATTTTAATTCTTTCTGAACCCAAAGATTTCACTCTATCTCTCTCGAAGTACTATTTTTTGAACTCAAAGATTTCGGGCTGTTTCTCTCATTAACTATTATTTGAACTCATCGTGAACCCAAGGATTAATTACCTGATTAAATCAATTTTTTTGAGAGAACTGGCAAAATTATATGTCTGCTACTGAAAGAGTTATTCTATGTATACACACACATATATAAATCACTACCCACCAGACTTTTGTCTTTACCTATGTTAATATGCTATATGTATGCATGTTTCCTGTGTAACATTTTAATGTGTATCTATTTCGGAAATCCACAAATACTTGTCTCTCAGGAGTGGTATTTATTGCAGTGTTCCCGGTTAATGACAGTTTGTATTGATTGCCACTGTATCCACGGTATATTTTGAATTTATGAGGCTTTCCTTGTTTGCTTGTTTTATTTACAGACAGGTGTATTTAATTTGCAAGCTATAGTATATGTGGATGGATGTATGTGTGGTTGGATGGATGTATGTATGGGCGGAAGGATGTATGTGTGGGTGGGTGGATATGTGTGTGGGTGGGTGGATGTTTGTGTGGATGATAGATGTATGTATGTGGGTGAATGTGTGTGTGGATGGATGTTCATGTGGGATGTATGTCGGTGAGTGGGGGGAATGCTTGTGTGTATGCATGGATGTGCATGTGGATGGGTAGATATGTGTGGATAAGTGGGGACATTTTTCTGTGGGTGGGGGAGGGGGATGTAGGTGTGGGTGGGGTATTTATGTGTGTGCGTGCGTGCGTTCACATGTGCGTGGACCCGAAGGTCTTGTGTTGAAATCTGCACGAGGCAGAGATTTTAAAAATGACTTCAGCTGCCAGAGAGCTCCTGCCTGAAATCTGAAGTACCAGGCAATGTCCTGGGAAGTAAAGGCGGCTGGTGCAGTATTAAACACCTCACCCTTTGAGTGCCATTTGATCCGTAAAATGTGTGCATGTGTTCAACGTCAGTCAATGAATTGTGGAATGTATTGTTTGTGTACGCATTATTGAAATCCCTGATGCGTAAAACATTGTTTTGAACATTAACATCTAAATAAGGATTTCATCATAAAGCATATATCAGTATATGTAATAGACAATCCATGTTGGGAAGTCTGTTTTACAGTGTATATTATGTGTCCTTTATGAAACTATATTATTAACTTAATCATATGTGATTATTTCATAACATTGATAACCAGGAAACAGTTAGGCATGTACACACACTTGTATGAAAAGAGTTTTCTACTGTCTACATACTGTTTCTCTTTGTTACTGGCTTATATTTAGACTGTCACAATGTTATAACTATGAAACATGTTCATATTCCTGAGCCACTGTCCTGGGTAGATCAGGGGTGATGTCAGCATTAGAGTGTGTCCTTCAACAGATCACTACAAATCTATTGAATAATCCATTAAATCATGGGTCACATTTTTAGTTTTTTTCTTTATCTGCGTTGACTCTTGATAAGGTGGTTAGAATGTTGTGTTGTGGTTAACAGCTGGGCTGTGATATCTCCATCTTTCTGCCTTAAACATCCCATTTTTCAAAACCCTATTTGGTCATCTTTTGTGATATGTTTGTTAGGAAAGAAGCGGGTCACTTCTTTATTATCTCAAAATATGTTCCCTGGAACCAACACAGGGAGCTGGTTAATCAGTACTCTGAAGATTTCCATGAGCACTGTGTCCCTATCTTCAGCAGCCATTGCAGAGTACTGGTATTGATGGTACTAGTAACAGTTTGATTGTGTCCATCCTGTCTTTCCCCATGTGTGGTGAGTGCCAGCCAGGTCCTGTGGTCATTGACCAGCTGGACCATTCTCTCCAAACCATAACGATCTGTTCATTCTTCTGTACTGTTTCCTTGCTCACAAATGACCTTGACCACATTAAGCTCCTCTTGTTATGTGCCAAAATACCATATATATTATATATTTACATCCAGTTACTGTGGATTACCCTTACCATTCTAGACCCAAAAAAAATAAAACATTCAACCTGTTGTTGGCAGCTGCAGCTCATTATGTTTGTGGTCTGGTTTATTTGCGCCACTTGCATGGCTAATATTATGGTATGTGCGCCAGCTCTCTTTTGTGAACCTACCATAATTGCAAGACCGCGCCTTTCTGTCAGGTCCCAGAGTGTTCCTTTTGTCCTTGTCTTCTAGATGTTTTTCCTCATAGGTAATTTCCCTCCAGTTCAGTCTCTTGCCCTTAAGGTCTCTGCTGTTTATGAATCTGTTCTCATCTATTTCAGCCAGACCTATCTCTTTTTAGACCCAGCTGGTATTACTGTGGATGTAAATGGCTTTCTTCTTTTAGTCCTTGTCATCTGGCATTGGAAGTCACTTTGGTGCTACATTTTGAATGGTCCAGTTTCTTTGTAATTACCATTACTTCTGTCTTTTTGCTGTTCAAACTAAGACCCTTGATTTGGCTTTCTGTTACAGTTATGTCCATCATTTCTAGCAGTTGTTTTTAATTTGGTCACAAAAGGTACATAGCACAATTTATTGCCTGGCGTATTTCCCTGGGTCTGACTCTGGTTTTTACTACAGTGTTTATAATGTGGCTTAGGTGTTGTGAATGTGCTTCGTAATGCTGGGGTACCATGTTAGATCCCAGCTGCAGGCAGTTTGGCAGCAGACAATCTTGTGTTGGTTTTAACAGTGGTACCGAGAGTTGACCGTTCAGATAGCCATGAGAAATTACTAAACGTAAATTTGCCTAGAACAACCATAGCAGCCAAAAAATACTGTGGTTGGTTCTGCAACGTCCTGTAAAGGATACACAGCTAGCTATACTGAAACACAGAACATGGGTCTGTTCAGCCGAAACAGGTAAATCACATTGTCTCTCGCTAGGGTGTACATCTTACCAAAGGTATCCGAGATTAATCACGTGACCACCATGAAAGTCTGAGATTGATGACATATTGAGTGCCAAATTTGCCGGCAATAAATTGTGGAATGCAATGTTTGAGGACACAGTATTTAAATCCGTAATAGCGAAAACATTGTTTCGAACATTAATATTTGTACAAATATTTCATTATAAAGCATATACTCCTTCATATAGTCCATGCAGCGTTGGTAGTCAAGTCTATCGACAATTTTTTGTCTCATGTACTTTCAGTCAGTAAAGCATATACATTCATATAAAAAGTCCATGTTGGGAAATCCTATTTAAAATATATATTGTGTGTCTTTCTTGATTAAACTATTGTTAAATTAGTCATATGTGATTATTTCATAGTGCTAATGATCAGAAACTAGTTGTGCATGTACACACACAATTGTTTTATGTGCAATGAGAGTGTGATTTGGTGTTTTTTAAATATTTTTTTAAACTGAATTCTTTCAGTCTTATAAATGAGTAATGTATGCCACTAGCCATCAAATACAGTGTTCTGTAAGTTTGTTTCTCTTTATTGTCAGAGCTTTCACTATGTATAGAAAGAACCATACTTTGAAAGTAAGGCACATTTCGTTTTAACTAGTGGCTGACTCTTTAGATATTGTGCTTGCCCAAATTTCTGATGATGAAATAGTTCATTACCGTATTTCTCCAGGTATAAGACAATCCTGTGTATAACACACTTTGATTTTAGGACTGAAAATATGAAAGAAAAAAATATGATTACATCAAGTTGTTGAACTCACATTTTATTCATCAAAGAATCAAGAAAACGCTTCATCAGAGTCAAAGCTCTCATCCCTATGATAGTTCTTCAGCTTTTCCTTGTCTGAGTTGAATTGAGTCAAGAATTGACATCACAGCACTCGGGGCATTCGTATGTGTGCTCCGTCCTCATCTTTAGCAGCCAGCACAGAGTTGCGATACTGCTGGACCGGTGACACTCTGGTTGTATTTCCATCTCTTGCCTTTCCTCTGAGTGTAGTGAGTGTCTCTGTCTAATGATGAATCACTGTCTTCATAGACTGCCTCATCCTCAATTCCAAATCAAGCTATTTTTCTGACTTGCCTCTCATGGCCTTCTTCTTCCATGGTACCTTCAGCAGGGTTTTCTAAATGAGGTCCTGTCTGGGATATTTTCTAACAAACCATATGGTAAATATCAACTATTATTGCATAAGATGCACACTGTTTTTTATAGATCTATACTTTTGGGAAATGAGTTTATGCTTGGGGAAATACATAATTTTTGTGCTTTACCTGTATATTCTGCCGTCTTTGTTTAACTAGTATTTTACTAGTCAGAAGATCACATGTAATCCATTTGATCAGAATTTTTTTTAAAATGATGTGTTCAGGTCTGTAATTTAATGCTTTTTTCTGTATTTTTGAAAAAGAGTTTATATGTAATTTAATATTCTGATGTGAGAAATGAAAGTGCAACAGAGACATGGCATACTGTAGCGAGTAATGTAAGAAAAGAATTCTGTAGTAAGAAAAAAATAAACAGCATTCAGTAATGAGACGTGAAAGAACAGCATTCTGTAGTAAGACATGAAAGAACAGCATTCTCTAGCGAGACATGAAAGAACAGCATTCTCTAGTGAGACATGAAAGAACAGCATTCTCTAGTGAGACATGAAAGAACAGCATTCTCTAGTGAGACATGAAAGAACAGTATTCTCTAGTGAGAAATGTAAGAACAGCATTTTGTAATGAAAGTTGAAAGCACAGCACTCTTCTTTCTTCTTCTTCTTCTACTTTTCTTTACTGGAATGCCTAGCGGCATCAGGGCAGGAGGAAATGTCTGGCAGAGACCCTTCTGTTTGCTTCATATAAAGTACTTTTCAATGTCACTGATATTTCTGTATTCCATCTTCTGCGTGGTCGACCTCTGGATTTGTTGTTGCTGTATTTTTTAATATTGCTCTCTGTGGTGCCCTGTCCACTGCCAATCTCGTTACATGGCCAAACCATTTGATTTGTTGTCTACCTATAAAGTTTAGTACTGTTCTGTGCCAACTCTTCTCCTAATATCATCGTTCCTAAGTCTATCTTTCCTCATCACCACTCTGTATGTGTAAAAATATTTTTTTTTTGAATTGTCAGCAAACACATGTTGTTTTATAAGTATTGAATTAACCCTATCACAATGAGAAGACTCAAAATTGACAATTTCCTGTAAATGTCGCTTTTCCTACTTGTCTAGAGTGACTTGTTTACCAGACGCCTAGCGAATGCTGTTGGCTGGGTTTGTGCCTGCACACACATTTTGGAGATCAGAGTATAAATATATTAGCTAGAAGTAGCAAGTTGAGGAATTTTCCCACAATTCAAATGGCTGTTTCAAAGCCAGGTAAACATAACATTTTCCGGTTAACCTCAGTAATAAAGGTCACAGGGTCGTGGCATGACTCACCTAATACAAATTGTTCTTAAGGCCCCACTGTGATTGTGATTATTGATAACTCCCTTTATATACCTATATAAATTTGGATTTTGTTTTTTAAATATACGTAAATAAATGTAAAAAAAAAAAAATTAAAAACAAAAATGAAGGGAATTGGGTAGACATTTTTTTTAAAGATCTTTTTCAAAAATTGTTTGCTGAGTCATGACCCGTTTTTTTTTTTTTTAAGTGTTACGAGGGTGGTATAGTTAATATGTTCTTTGAATTGTATTTATTACTTTTTATATTTAACCTAATTACCACTAGTTGGAAGATCACCCGTAGTCAGTTGTTTTGTCATAATGTGAAGCTCTATTCAGCCATATGATTATGTGTTATCTTTCTTGTACTTTCTGAATAAACTGTATACAATTGTGTTCATTTGCCTGTTGGCCTGATGCTCCTATATGTAAATCAATCACCCTTTGAAAAAAACATTAACGGGTTCTGAGTTAAAATAAGTCTAAAATCAGTGCCTGGAAATGTTGTAGGGAAATAAAGGTGGCTAGCAGGATATTGATGGCGTCATCCCAAGGCATGAAAAGAGGTCTTTCACCTGCATTCTTTGCTTCAGTTTTTTACCAAATCTAAAATGACTACCAGGAAGTGTTTTAGGGAATAAAAGCGGCCAGCATGATATTGATCTCATCATCTAGAGCAGCGATTCTCAACCCTCCGAATGCCGTGACCCTTTGATACAGTTCCTTATGTGGTGGGGACCTATCAATCATAACATTATTTTCGTTGCTACTTTTAAACTTCAGTGAATATGTGTTTTCCGATGGTTTTAGGGCGACCTCTGTGAAAGAGCCGGTGAACCCACAAAAGGGTCGTGACCCATAGGTTGAGAACCGCTGATCTAGAGCATGATATTCAGCTAAATTGACTCAGGGATCAAAATGTTGAAAATGAGGATCGTCAGCATAGAAAGATCTTGAATACAATACAGCTGGCAGTAATCCCCGGGCCAATTGCTAGGCCTCTGTGGGACAGATTTGGCCACCAATTGAATAACCCTGAGATCATGTTGTGGAAAGCACAGAATCGTACAGGCAGTGGGAGTTGTTCTCCGCTGTGAAGTGGTCAAGCCGTTTGCCTTACACTCCTAATATTGAGGTTTGTTTTTTTTGGCGCTAGCTGCTGAAGAAAACGGAGCACACATGCGATACCCCGAATGCTGTGATGTCGATTCTTAAAAGGAATCCTTTACTGGCTTAGTTTTATTTTGCCATTACAGAGACTGTGTTTTTAATATACCTTTGAATGGTGCATTATCTTCCTTAGGTCTAGCTAACTGTGATATTACTGGGTGATGCCTAGTCATGGAAGGGGAAGGGAGGGCTTTCAGGAAGGGAATAGGAACCCCCCAAAAAAACTCTTTAATTTAGCATCAGAGGCCCAAGGGGTAGTCAAAAGAGATGTAGAATCGGCACATCTTGCTTTCATTGAGCCTCTATGCAGGAACCTATGAACGTATGATGCGTTCTTTGGGACTCAAAGAGTTAAGAGATGAATAATAGAACCAAATTATATATTTTGACCAGCCCTCAAAGAAAGAAGTAGAGAGATAGAAGGACACAGTAAACAGCATACAAATCTAAAGCATAATAAATTAGCATATATCGGCCAGCACTCAAAGACACTCAAAGAAAGAAGTAGAAAGATAAAAGAACACGGTAAACAACATACAAATCTAAAGCATAACAAACACAGTGGCAAATATAGCTTTTGAAAATACCTGTAGTTTTAAATGTTTATGTTGTCAAGCATGTCCTTCTGGTGAATCAGGGGCAGTTTTCTGATTTGTGAAAAATTATGTGGAAGCGGCAGTGATTTGATTTGTTTTATAGACAAATGATGATAATGCCCTGAACAGTTAAAACGAGTAATGAAATTTCTGAGAGAATTTGACTCACAAGGAGAACTTATTCACATCAGAAAGGGACAGTGTGCATGTTTTGATTGTCGTATAGGATATCGTGACAGTAGTAAAACTGGAGGGGAAAAGAGGCAGAGGGAGGCTGACAGAGAGAAAGCAAATGCTGGACAGTTTAACATTGTGGCATAGAAGATCATCTGTATCAGAATTCACTGAAAGTACGCGAGACAAAAGTTTGGGCGTAGATATGGCAACCAACACCACATGCATGGACTATAAGGAGAAGTGTGTCCTACAGTTTCTTGACTTCTTTCTGTAAGTGCACACAGACCTGTAGCTACAGCGACGTTCCTCCTTTTACCCCAGAGTGTTAACTCTGGTAACCGTTTTCTAGAGGCTGGGTGAACCCCAGGAACCGTCTGGGTTCGAACACTGACCGTGGGCTGCAGCGAGTGGCAGCTGGATTTGATCGCTGCCCCTCTATATAGCCTCAAGTGTTCATTAATTTATTGCCCTGTTGTGCAATTGTCTGTCACGTAGGGCTCACAGGCTACTGCCCCATTTCGTTCTGTCCTCTACAGTCACTTCAGTGTCATGGACGGAATCCAGCACAGCACCTTTAGCTTCCCTCATCAACGTTTACCTTAGGGTTTCTCTTGGACATTCTTGTTTCCCATTTCATTGTCTGTTTGGTGATTCTGTGTTCATCTCTTTTCAGAATGTGTCCACTATATCTCCATCGACCCTATTTATGTTTTCTGGCCCATCTACAGACTTTCTCAGTCTGGTCTCAGTTAGAGGGGTGTCACTTTTGACTGTTTTCTTCGAAAAGAGTCTCCCGTGGGACCTAGGCTCAGGCTGTGGGTAGGGGGGTGGGGGTTTGGGTTATGGCCAGTTCTAGATGTTCTGGGGTATTTAAAAGCTGTGAGGTCGTATAATATAGAACACGCGACATCGGCACTGATGTAATTGGGGGCAAGACAACGTGACGACACCCCCTCTAACGTAGAACAGTCCGAGAAAGTATTAATATAAAGTCAGCCAGTGTGTAGATGGGCCGGGAAATGTGAATAGGACCGCGCCATCTTCTCTGTTATGTTGATACTGTTGGTTGCTCAGGCAATTCTTTAACACTTCAAGTGTCCCCCCTCCCTTTTTGTTTTCAACCTGTTAATTTCTGGGGAGGGGAGGGAGGGGGTGGGGGAGGGGTCCCCCTTCGGGGTTTTTTGTTGTTGAGCTGAAACTGGGAGAAGAAGCACATAAACAAATATGTATATGATAGCAGCAGTGGTCTTTTTAGTCAAAGTTTTTTTTAGTTTTGTTTAGTTGTTTTAGTTTCTGGACTAATTTAGTATTTGTGGTCAGTGTTGATGATATTTTGGCCATATCAAGCGCCACAGCGGAATTGAGAAAATAAAAGCAGAAGATATGGTACCAAGAAACAAGGACAGACATGAAGATGTGCACAGGATATAAGTGATCCTTGGATATGAAAGTGCATGAGACAGCAGAACTGGCGTATTTCTTTCAGGCAGACTGTGATCAGAAGAATGCTAGGAATACAGCCAGTCTTACGGGTCATCAAAGAACAACAAATGAAGTGGTTTGGGCACCTAACAAGAATGCCCTGGTACTATCTGCCACAACGAGCCACACTAAAACGTTACAACGGGTATAGAGCGAGTGGAAGACCTCGGAAAATATGGAGGGATAGCATTAAGAACAGCCTTACAGAAATGAACATCAGTCTTGATAGTGCTCTTGACAGAGCTCATCAGCGAACATTACATCTCTCCCCCCTCCCCCCCCCCCCCCTTCCCGACACTTCGATGAGGTACAAGGTGGAAGAGAAGAAGGAGACTGTGATTAGAGTAACTTTCTGCATAGGACCTGCTACATGATGATGATAGTCAGTGTGGTGCCAACCACTCAGCTGTCTTCACTGTCTTTCTTATCCTTTGCGTTCACCAGCTGTAAACTCTGGTGGAAGGTTCTGGTTGTTCGTCCACTTCTAGACTGCAATTCTTTCCCAAAAACTGTTGCGTGTGCATCTGTTTGACAGATCTGACACATTTGTGTGCAGACTGTTGGTTCATTGCCTCTCAGGCAGATGCACTCCGACTTCGACGGAAGCTCCCAATTAGTTGACTCTTACGACATGCTTTTGGGTATGTAGTGGGTCTATTCTTGTTTTCCCTACCATAGGGCCCCGGAGCCCACACGGTGGTATTCTTCACCGTCTATATTTTATCTTTTTAGCGCAGTGTAGGGGTGTGTGGTATAGGGGTGGGTGGTGTTTTTGGGCATTATCAACGCGCTTTATAATTCTGGGGTGCCAGGTTCCATCCCAGCTGCGGGTGATTTGGCAGCAGACCGCCTGGGAAACATACAAAAGTAGTGAATTTAATGAAATATATATTATAAGCTGACAACAGTCATTATAACTGAGATTTAATGGCATTTATATTCTGTTAAACAAAATGTACTTTCCTAGCCTTTTTTTCTAGCATTATTGGGAATCACCTCATCAAAATCAGTGTTTCTTGGAAAACTCAAAAGTGAGTCAATCCTGCAACATAACTTACTGCTCTCCCCTGTGACATAACTTACTGTTCTCCTCTGTGACATAACTTACTGCTCTCCCATGCGACATAACTTACTGCTCTCCCCTGTGAGATAGCTTACTGCCCTCCCCTGCGACATAACTAACTGTTCTCCCCTGCGACATAACTAACTGTTCTCCCCTGCGACATAACTTAATGCTCTCCCCTGCGACATAACTTACTGCTCTCCCCTGCGACATAACTAACTGTTCTCCCCTGCGACATAACTTAATGTTCTCCCCTGCGACAAAACTTACTGCTCTCCCCTGTGACATAACTTACTGCTCTCCCCTGCGACAAAACCTACTGCTCTCCCCTGTGACATAACTTACTGCTCTCCCCTGCGACATAATTTACTGCTTTCCCCTGCGACATAACTTACTGCTCTCCCCTGCGACATAACTTACTGCTTTTCCCTGCGACATCACTTACAGTTCTACCCTGCGACATAACTCACTGCTCTCCTCTGCGACATAACTTAATGCTCTCCCCTGCGACATAACTCATTGCTCTCCCCTGCGACATAACTTACTGCTTTCCCCTGCAACATAACTTACTGCTCTCCCCTGCGACATAACTTACTGCTTTTCCCTGCGACATAACTTACTGCTCTCCCTTGCGACATAACTTACTGCTTTTCCCTGCGACATCACTTACAGTTTTCCCCTGCAACATAACTTACTGCTCTCTCCTGCGACATAACTTACTGCTTTCCCCTGCAAAATAATTTCTGCATTCCTCTGCGACATAACTTACTGTTCTCCCTTGCGACATAACTTACTGTTCTCCCCTGTGACATAACCTACTGCTCTTCCCTGTGACATATCTTACTGTTCTCCGCTGTGACATGACTTACTGTTCTCCCATGTGACATAACTTACAGCTCTCCCCTGCTACATAACTTACTGCTCTTCCCTGTGACATAACTTACTGTTCTCCCCTTTGACATAACTTACTGCTCTCCCCTGTGACATAACTTACTGCTCTCCTCTGCGACATACCTTACTGCTCTCCCCTGCGAGATATCTTACTGCTCTCCCCTGCGACATAACTAACTGTTCTCCCCTGCGACATAACTTAATACTCTCCCCTGCGACATAACTTACTGCTCTCCCCTGCGACATAACTTACTGCTTTCCCCTGCGACATAACTTACTGCTCTCCCCTGCGACATAACTTACTGCTTTCCCCTGCGACATAACTTACTGCTCTCCCCTGCGACATAACTTACTGCTTTTCTACGCGACATAACTTACTGCTCTCCCCTGCGACATAACTTACTGCTTTCCCCTGCGACATATCTTACTGCTTTCCCCTGCAACATCACTTACAGTTCTCCCCTGCGACATAACTTACTGCTCTCCCCTGCGACATAACTTACTGCTTTCCCCTGCAACATAACTTACTGCTTTCCCCTGCAACATCACTTACAGTTCTCCCCTGCGACATAACTTACTGCTCTCCCCTGCGACATAACTTACTGCTTTCCCCTGCGAGATAACTTACTGCTCTCCCCTGCGACATAACTTACTGCTTTCCCCTGCGACATAACTTACTGCTCTCCCCTGCTACATAACTTACTGCTTTCCCCTGCGACATAACTTACTGCTTTTCCCTGTGACATCACTTACAGTTCTCACCTGCGACATAACTTACTGCTTTTCCCTGCGACATAACTTACTGCTTTCCCCTGCGACATAACTTACTTCTTTCCCCTGCAACATAACTTACTGCTCTCCCCTGTGACATATTTTACTGTTCTCCCGTGCGACATAACTAACTGTTCTCCCCTGCGACATAACTTACTGCTCTCCCCTGCGACATAACTTACTGCTCTCCCCTGCGACATAACTTACTGCTTTTCCCTGCGACATCACTTACTGCTCTCCCCTGCGACACAACTTACTGCTTTTCCCTGCGACATAACTTACTGCTCTCCCCTGCGACAAAACTTACTGCTTTTCCCTGCGACATAACTTACTGCTTTTCCCTGCGACATAACTTACTGCTTTCTCCTGCAACATAACTTACAGTTCTCCCCTGCAACATAACTTACTGTTCTCCCCTGCGACATAACTTACTGCTTTTCCCTGCGACATAACTTACTGCTCTCCCCTGTGACATAACTTACTGCTCTCCCCTGCAACATAACTTACTGCTCTCCCCTGCAACATAACTTACTACTCTCCCCTGCAACATAACTTACTGCTCTCCCCTGCGACATAACTTACTGCTTTTCCCTGCGACATAAATTACTGCTTTTCCCTGCGACATAACTTACTGCTTTCTCCTGCAACATAACTTACAGTTCTCCCCTGCAACATAACTTACTGCATTCCTCTGCGACATAACTTACTGTTCTCCCTTGCGACACAACTTACTGCTCTCCCCTGCGACATAACTAACTGTTCTCCCCTGCGACATAACTTACTGCTCTCCCCATCGACATAACTTACTGCTCTCCCCTGCGACATAACTTACTGCTCTCCCCTTTGACAAAACTTACTGCTCTCCCCTGCGACATAACTAACTGTTCTCCCCTGTGACATAACTTACTGCTCTCCCCTGTGACATAACTTACTGCTCTCCCCTGTGACATAACTTACTGCTCTCCCCTGCGACATAATTGACTGCTTTCCCCTGCGACATAACTTACTGCTCTCCCCTGCGACATAACTTACTGCTTTTCCCTGCGACATCACTTACAGTTCTACCCCGCGACATAACTCACTGCTCTCCCCTGCGACATAACTTACTGCTTTCCCCTGCGACATAACTTACTGCTCTCCCATGCGACATAACTTACTGCTTTCCCCTGCGACCTAACTTACTGCTCTCCCCTGCGACATAACTTACTGCTTTCCCCTGCGACATAACTTACTGCTTGCCCCCGCAACATAATTTCTGCATTCCTCTGCGACATAACTTACTGTTTTCCCTTGCGACATAACTTACTGTTCTCCCCTGTGACATAACTTACTGCTCTCCCCTGTGACATATCTTACTGTTCTCCCCTGTGACATGACTTACTGTTCTCCTCTGTGACATAACTTACAGCTCTCCCCTGCGTCATAACTTACTGCTCTTCCCTGTGACATAACTTACTGTTCTCCCCTGTGACATAACTTACTGCTCTCCCCTGTGGCATAACTTACTTCTCTCCTCTGCGACATACCTTACTGCTCTCCCCTGCGAGATATCTTACTGCTCTCCCCTGCAACATAACTAACTGTTCTCCCCTGCGACATAACTTACTGCTCTCCCCTGTGGCATAACTTACTGCTCTCCTCTGCGACATAACTTACTGCTTTCCCCTGCGACATATCTTACTGCTTTCCCCTGCAACATCACTTACAGTTCTCCCCTGCGACATAACTTACTGCTCTCTTCTGCGACATAACTTACTGCTTTTCCCTGCAACATAACTTACTGCTCTCCCCTGCGACATTACTTACTGCTCTCCCCTGCGACATAACTTACTGCTTTCCCCTGTGACATAACTTACTGCTTTCCCCTGCAACATAACTTACTGCTTTCCCCTGCGACATAACTTACTGCTCTCCCCTGCGACATAACTTACTGCTTTCCCCTGCAACATAACTTACTGCTCTCCCCTGTGACATAATTTACTGCTTTCCCCTGCAACATAACTTACTGCTCTCCCCTGTGACATATTTTACTGTTCTCCCCTGCGACATAACTAACTGTTCTCCCCTGCGACATAATTTAATGCTCTCCCCTGCGACATAACTTACTGCTCTCCCCTGTGACATAACTTTCTGCTCTCCCCTGTGACATAACTTACTGCTCTCCCCTGTGACATAACTTACTGCTCTCCCCTGTGACATAACTTACTGCTCTCCCCTGTGACATAACTTACTGCTCTCCCCTGTGACATAACTTACTGCTCTCCCCTGCGACATAACTTACTGCTCTCCCCTGCGACATAACTTACTGCAATTCGTTCTGTTCTAGGATGACGTAACATTTAAGTGATCAATGATTAGGCCTGAGGATGTAAATTAAATAATCATCTGCGAAAAGTGGTCAATTTTTACCAGCGGGCCAGTAAAAGTAATGGACTCTTTTCCCACGCTATTACATATGTTCGGCATATACGGCTAGACCTATATTTTATAGACCAATTGCCACTTGGTGGGGATGGGGTCAGCATCACGCCGACTGCCTTTACTTCCTGGGACTGAACCGGGTACCCAATCAGGGCACTAGGGTGTGTTTTATAACTGGATCCTTTACAAAACCAACCCCAGAATTGTGTGTGTGTGTGGCCTGTTTGAGATTTTGCTGGGCAGTTTTAAGTTCAATAGTTTATCGCGGCTGAAAGGTCAGACGCCCGTGTGTATTGTTGCGAAGTAAAAAAAAATCCCTTGGCTGTTGGAAATCGAAAAGAGTAGCCTAACGGCGTAGCCGGGCAAAATTTGGATTTTAAAATCTACCCATTGTATTTCAGGATCCTCGTCGGTGCTATGGAGTTCGTGCACTGCGCAGAGATTCTTCGGACTCAGGCTTGAGTTAGAAATACGGAACACTTATCGGTTACTACCCTTGTGCCATGATGTTGATCTGTTATTTAAACCTAATAAACCTAATCACTGCTGACTCAACGATCGGCTTTCCACACCACTGTTGAAACCAAAGCAAGGTGGTCTGCTGCCACATCGCCTAAGCCACAGACGAACTTTGGAAAAACCGAATCATTTCAGTGAAAGTTGATACGTGCATAGTGAATTGCTTAGTAACGGGGGAAACAAAAGTAAAGGACCGTTCTGCACATATTCAGGCGTATTGGGCACATAGGGCTATATTTTATAGACCATTTGACACTAGGTGGGTGATATGATCAGTATCACGCCGACCGCCTTTACTTCCCACGACTGCACCTGGTACCCACTCAAGGCTGGGTCGACCTGGGAGTCAAGGTCATTTCTGAAAAACAAGTCCGGCTCTGCTGGGACCCGAACCCACAACCTTCCAATCCACAGGCACGCTACCCCGCAACCTTCCAATCCACAGGCACGCTACCCCATAACCTTCCAATCCACAGGCACGCTACCCCACAACCTTCCAATCCACAGGCACGCTACCCCACAACCTTCCAATCCACAGGCACGCTACCCCACAAACTTCCAATCCACAGGCACGCTACCCCACAACCTTCCAATCCACAGGCACGCTACCCCACAACCTTCCAATCCACATGCATGCTACCCCACAACCTTCCAATCCACAGGCACGCTACCCCACAACCTTCCAATCCACAGGCACGCTACCCCACAACCTTCCAATCCACAGGCACGCTACCCCACAACCTTCCAATCCACAGGCACGCTACCCCACGGCAACTGCTTGGTACATAATGTTAAAAATAATCGACTGATCTGATTGTCAATATGTCTCATACCTGACTGATCCCATTGTCACTATGTGTCATACCTGACTGATCCCATTGTCACTATGTGTCATACCTGACTGATCCCACTGTCAATACGTCTCATACCTGATTCATCCCATTGACAATACGTCTTATACCTGACTGATCCCACTGTCAATACGTCTCATACCTGATTCCTCCAATTGTGAATACGTCTCATACCTGACTCATACCAGTGTCACTATGTGTCATACCTGACTGATACCATCGTCAATACGTCTCATACCTGACTGATACCAGTGTCACTATCTGTCATACCTCACTAATCACATTGTCAATACGTCTCATACCTGACTGATACCAGTGTCACTATGCGTCACACCTGACTGATAACATTTTCAATACGTCTCATACCTGACTGATCCCATTGTCAGTACGTCTCATACCTGACTGATACCAGTGTCAATATGTGTCATACCTGACTGATACCATTGTCAATACGTCTTAGACCTGACTGATCCCATTGTCAATATGTCTCATACCTGACTGATACCTTTATCACTATGTGTCATACCTGACTGATACCATTGTCAATACGTCTCATACTTGAAAATAGATTTTGCTTTTTTTAATGATCTGTTTGCACAAATTTGTGCATTATCCTAAATTAGTCTGCCTAATGAACCAGTATACAAAGATTCTCAGAATATCTTGGACAAAGAAGAGAAATACTGTCATCTTGAAAGATCTGAACATCAAGGAAGATTGGCTAATCAACAGCATCCTGGCTCGGAAGCTGAAATATTTTGGTCAGATCAAGCGCCACGATAATTTGGAAAAAAGATTATAGCAGAACCAGAAATTGGGGCAGGGGCCGACCAACACGAAGATGGCCACACGATATAAGTGACAGGTGGGAGATTTGGCGAGAGACCAGAGGTTTTTTTTTTTTCAGGCAGACCGTGAAAAGAGCGACGTTCTGCAAAGGACCTGCTACATGATGATGATGAATGGACCAGTATTCATGTCAAAAAAAAAAAAAAAAAAAGAAGTAATTGCTTCAGATAATGGACAGCACTCTGCACGCAAATTTGATCAAAAATCTTACAAGTAAGGATGTGCCAATCGCCGTAAAAACATGCACACACACACTTTAAAAAATGGAAAATGTTAACAGAACGAAACGGTGTGGAAAAAGCATGTCAGAGAACATTGAAAGTGCTAATGGCGCGTCCAGTAGTGGAGTGTATTAGGGCATAAATTGTGATAAAGGGTGGGCTGAGTTGGCTTAACTCTCCGCGCGTTTATTAGGGTTCCTTTTTTTTTTTTTTTTGTTATTATTTAGCTAGTGCACCGTTTTACACGTACCTTGGGATCTGGCCAACACTTAACACTCAAGGGAATGGCTGAACAGATGGGCCATGGGGGATACTAGAAGAGAGGTTTACAGGCATACGACTGGCCATGATCCTAACGACAGCATCAACCAAATAAGAAGAAGGGGCCAGGCCACTATTTTCAGACTCAGATCACAACATATTCCACTCAATGGGTATCTTAACAGAATGCAGCCAAAACACTCCCCAGAGTGCCAGTTATCTAACTACCCCTATGAAACTGTTGACCATCATCTCTTTGAGTGAACAAAACTCAGCGAGACTATAAGAATGCTACTCCCTCTGAGACCAGAGAAGTGGAACAACCTTGTACGAAGCAAAAGAACAGCTTGTAAATTCCACTACATGGCATTGGGCCAAAGTGCGAAAGCTCACGCGCCGCTGGATCGATAACAACAACAAGAACAATAATGGAAAGGCAAGAGTTGAATAATCACACTAACTCTGGGACCATTGGAATTAGAACTCTGCGCTGGCTTCTGAAGATAGGGACGGAATGCTTATGGGAATGTCGCGAGTGCTGCAATGTCGGTTATTAACTAAACACATATCCAGGTTACATAGTTTCAGAAAAGTGTACACAATTATAGAGTCCAAATATTACAAGTGAGTCTAATAGTTCCAGTGGACCAAGAGGGGAATAAAAGGCGCTGGCGTTGGATAGAACACGCGTTGAGGAAACCTGAGGGCAATATAACTATAATTTCTTTACACTGGAACCCGCAGGGGCAAAGAAATAAGGGAAGACACACAAATCACGGAGAGGGGAGCTAGAGATTGTAGTTGAAAAAAGATGAGAAGACATAGGAAAAGCTGCGTGCGAAAGCGAAAAATAGAACGACTTGGCATGAGTTGGTTGAGGGCCTATGCTCCATTGGGGTTAGAAAGGCAGAAGAAAGAGTCTACTATCTCATGGTGGTAGTTGTGTGTTGCATAAGGCTGAATCCACATCACAACACTGGAAACCTGCCGAGTTTTGCCACGAATGATAATAACAATCTTAACTCTTAGAGTCCTAAACAATTAATTCATTTGGTATTTAATGAGTTAACGGAGTCGCTAAACGTGTCTGCACTCAGCCACATACGACACGTTTTGTATGTCTTATGTTCAGCTGTTGCCTCTCCACGAATGATAGGGTTCAGTCCACCAAATGTCCCATTAGCCCGAATCCATGGAACTTCCCGGGACTGCACCTGGTACCCACTCAAGGCTGGGTCGACCTAAGAGCCAAGGTCATTTTTGAAAAAAGTCCGGCTCCGCCAGGGAGCGAACCCATAACCTTCTGATCCGCGGCGTGCGTCTAGCCGCTCCGCCACGGGGACTCCCAAAATAGATAGAGAGTAAGATAAAAAGATTGAGAAAAAGATAACATGAGAGATAGAGTGAGAGAGAAAGAGTAAGAAAAACGTGGAGGAAGACACACACACACACACAGAGAGAGAGAGAGAGAGAGAGAGAGAGAGAGAGAGAGAGAGAGAGAGAGAGAGCGCGAGACAGAGTAAAACAGAATATGAGATCGTAAAAGAGAGAGAGTGAGAGCGACAAAAAAAAAAAGAACGAGTGAGAGAGAAAGAGTAAGAAAGAGAGAGAGAGAGAGAGAGAGAGAGAGAGAGAGAGAGAGAGAGAGAGAGAGAGAGACTAAGAAATAGAGTAAGAAAGAGAAAGAACATTGGGGAGGGGGGTGGAGAAAACATTATGTGAAAACAAAATATGTGATCAAGATTGTTTGTTTCTTCTAATGTTCCCCCCTCTGTTTATTTATAGGAATGACGTATACACACCGGAACCTACAAATCAAATACCTTTCTTAAATCTTTGTGTATTCTAGACAAAGCAATAAGGTATATTGTGTTCGTAAATTGTTGCTGTGATTGTTATTCGACATTTGCTTCGTTAATATAAATTTATGTAACCTATGGTGCCATTTCAGTGGGTTGAAATGAATTCTGTCCGTATTCCATAGTTTTGGATTTCAAGCTGTACATTAGACATGGCCAATAAGACACCTTTTATTGGTGGTGCCTAGTTGACCATGGATCTTAGTGCACTTGTATTCATGGCGAGGCGCAGGTTCAATTCCAGGCACGGTAACCATAGCTTTCGATTTTTATGTTGTCTAGTGTGTTCTTCTATCTTTCTACTTTTTTCTATGAGTGACGTTCACAATACTTTCTGTTACTTGATTAATTCATAATAAAATGTAATAAGCACGGCGAAGTGGTCAAGCCGTTTGCCTTACGATCTTAATGTTGTGGGTTCGTTTGAATGACCAAGTCCTTCCATGAAATTTTATAGATATCCCTTGGAGTGTCACTGAAGATACGGAGTTCGTATTCCGTGCCGCGCTCTCGGTAGATGGTTAGACAATATACAGAGGGAGAACGAGCCAATGTTTAGTAAAACTCAGTTAAAGCCATTGAAACTTGAAAACTTGAGTACAGTAATTTATAACGTATTCTTGCACGTGCTTTGAACACCTTGCACGACATAGGGTAAACATGAAGAAAGCCGAGGAGGGGAATGACGAGGATAAGAAGAAGAAGAAGAAGAAGAAGGAGGAGGAGGAGGAGAAGGAGGAGCAGAAGGAGGAGGAGCACGAAGAAGACGAAAAAGAAGCAGAGGAAGGAGAAGAAGGAGAAGAAGACGACGACGAAGAAGAAGAAGAGAAAACGATGAGCTGGATAACAAGAAAACACAATCTAGACAAGAAAACAACAAAAGCTATGACGAGGTGGAACACGATAACAAATCGTCCACAGACAGCAGACAAACACTTTTGAAACCAAGATGTCTGAGTCGATTTCCTTGTTAGCGAGTTGTCCGGTGTTAATTGATCTCATCAGCCAAACTTTGGAGTGCCATCTTGGACAGATATAAACCCTGGAGTGCTTGCTCCAGCGGCTACTGACAGAACACTGTTAGGTGCTTTATTAATATTCTACCCCTAGATGACGTCACAGGACAGTCTAACATTTTAGAGAGTTGTAAGACTGGGATTCCTGGCTTTCTTATACTTTTAACGACCCAAAAACATCTAGAACTGGCACTAACTCCAACACACCTACGTCCCTCGAGTGAGTGAAGCCTAGGTACCACGACTGCATGCAGCCAGTCTACCACCCCCCTGAAATATTAGACTGTCCCGTGACATATATTCCCCTGTTTGACCTGTGGATTCCCCTGTTTGAGGTATGATATAAATAAAGCACCAAAGTGACGCCAACATAAAGATAAAATGTGGGGAAGGGTGCGTGGGCTCTGCACCCCCCCCCCCCACCTTATATGTGTTTAATGGCGGGAGGGGGAACCTAGAGGGCCGTTAGTTTTGTTTAAGTGGACAATTCAATCGGCAACCTTGACAAGGCTACAAGAGCATCAGGTCAAAAGAGATGTCGTCAGACATGATCACTGTACAGGTAGATAAAGAAGAATAGTAAACCAACACAGAACTGATGTTATCGGTCACCACACGTTGAGGGGTATGCTGAAGATGGGATCCGAGCGCTTATGGACATGCCCGATGTGCAGTGTAGATGACCCTTCGATTAACTAAGTACACAATAATACTACTACTAATAATTGCCACATTGCAAATAATTACGCTAATATACTTGAAATAATATCAAATGTGTAAACTAATACTTAAGAAGATATCTGAGCTTAAACTAACGTTAATCTCCCCACGGACCGCCCATATACAGACTAGCTAACTTCTGATTGGTAGTTCTTGAGCCCCGTAACCTTCGCACAAAGTTACGGGGATGTTCCGCGATACCGTTGATATCGCGAATCGTATGTTTCAGCACGATATCGTATAAACGCTAAAAAAACATGGACCAACAGGTCCTAATACAGCCTCCGTAGAGAGTGCTGCAACCTATGTCACAGGTATTCTGTTCTCGGAATGAAAACTTCATTGCAGGACACCGCAGAAAGCAAACAACAGAGCGGGACACACCCATGACCTTCAGGAAAGTAGACCAGCCCAACAAACTTGTAAATGAAAAGTCTAAGGAGATTATCGTCAACCTAACCATACGTAGGAAGGGGTCAGAAAGGGGTTGAGGGGGGGGGGGGGGAAATCCTTCTGAAAATGTTATAGGGAAGAAAGAAAAAGGGGGGAGGGTGGGGGGATTTGGAGGTTAAGTCCAAACCTATTATTATTCAGGAGCGGGGTAAGGTAATGAAGGTGTCTGCACCCCAGGTTTCCGTTGCTCCTTACCACAAGGAAAACCTTCATGGAGCGGATAGAGAGACCCTCCTGAGTACACAAAAGAAACATTTGTGTCGTGTTTGTTTCATTTATGCTTCGTCAACCATTGTTAGTTTTCAATCATCTCATGTCAAAAACAGGGGACAAAAAATGTTTACAAAGCCGTCTTTTGGACAGACTACCTGACAATCCTGATGATAACGGATGTGAGTGCCGCGGGACACTCGGCAGTTCGTCCTTTGTGTGTGTGTGTATGTGTGTGTGTGTATGTGTGTGTGTCAGTGACACGTTAGATTCTGTGATACTATGGCCTGTCGTCTGCAAGAGATTCCACCCGCCAAGACCACTGTTTTCTTTTGCATTCTCTACGGACCAAAGAAAACAGGACGGCAACGTCAAGACCAACATTACCTTACAGCAGCGGTTCTCCACCTGCCGGTCGCGACACTTTTGTGTGTTTTGATCGTCCCCTTCTAATGGGTCGCTTAAGACCATCGGAAAACACACATTCATTGAAGTTATGAAGGAAAATAATTGTTTGGGAGTAGTCACAACATGAGAGAACTGTATTAAAGGGTCGCGGCAGTAGGAATGTGGGGAGCCACTGCTTTAGAGACATGTCAATCGAATTAGGCAATTGTTATGGAGATCTCTGAGGAACGTCGCCGGAGCTACGCAGGTTGCGCTTTGTGCGACGCTCTTGGCAGGCAGCTAAGTGTTTTGCGGAGAGAGACCCAGCCGTGTGTTATAAAACCCGGAACAATGAAGTCGATCCTCTCCCTTTTACCTTTAGACCACATCCACACGTACAAAATATGCTCTCTCTCTCTCTCTCTCTCTCTCTCTCTCTCACACACACAAACACACACACGTCGCTGGGGTGACTACAGAAATGGGTACGGTGCGGAGGAAAAGGGGGGGGGGGGAAGGTGGAGGAGAAAAAGATTTGTTCAGGGCTTTCTTCCCGTTAGTACGCACAGATACAGAATACCAGCACGTTTGTCTTTTTTTAAGGCATCACCTGCTTCCAGTGCCACTGTAATAGGTACTTTATGGTGGGGACCACAACTGTTTATTTTTTCGGAGGGGGGGGGGGGTGGTATTGTCGTGAGTACTTGTGTCCCCCCCCCCCCCCCCCCCCCCCACCTCCCGAAAAAAAAAGCCTTGGAATTATTTGTATTTTCTAATGTATGTATGTGTGTGTGTGCGTGGATATGTGATTTGAGGTTTGAACATCGGATTAACATCACGGTACACAGGTAGTAACCCATAAGTGCTCCGTTCTTTCTTCTAACTCAAGTCTGAGCCTGAAGAAGCTCAGCACAATGAACAGGCTCTGTAGTACCGACGAGGATCCTGCAATTCTTGTGGAGGATTTTAAACTCTACATTGATGCTCTGACAGCGCCGCGCTAGTCTACTCTTTTCGATTTCCAACAGCCAAGGGATTTTTTTAATCTGCTCAACAATGCACACAGGCGTCAGAGATCAGAGGGAATTACTACAAGTCCAAGCCCACGTGAAAAAATTCTAACCCTTACCGGGGATTGAACCTGGAACCTCTAGCACTCGAGGCGGACACCATGCGTCAAAACTACGCAGCCCACCCTCCCTGCGCGCGCGTGCGCGCGCGTGTGTATGTATAAACATAATAATTGTGTATCTGACAGAATCACAGAAAACAAGACAATTATAATGTGACTGCGATTCTGTAACATTGTCACACTTCTGTGACGCTTATCTTAATGATACGTCCAGGCATGAGGAACAAAGAGCCTTGCTAAGACTACTTGTAATAATGTTTTTTTTTTTAATTTTTAGATTTGGTTTAGGGGATGGGGGGAAAGGGGGGGGGGGGGTTAAGGGGTGTTTCTATGTTGATATTTTGGTGGTTTGAATAATAGAGAGCTGACTTACAACTTCTTGCTCCTTTCAGCATTTTTATTGTGATCTCTCTGGCTTACGTTAAATGAGAATACTAGACTAGGAGTGCGTCTAAACGCTGCAGGAGAATCTACTAGGCTAAGAGTGCGTCTAAACGCTGCAGGAGAATCTAATAGGCTAAGAGTGCGTCTATACGCTGCAGGAGAATCTACTAGGCTAAGAGTGCGTCTAAACGCTGCAGGAGAATCTACTAGGCTACGAGTGCTTCTAAACGCTGCAGGAGAATCTACTAGGCTAAGAGTGCGTCTACACGCTGCAGGAGAATCTACTAAGAGTGCGTCTACACGCTGCAGGAGAATCTACTAGGCTAAGAGTGCGTCTACACGCTGCAGAAGAATCTACTAAGAGTGCGTCTACACGCTGCAGGAGAATCTACTAGGCTAAGAGTGCGTCTAAACGCTGCAGGAGAATCTACTAGGCTAAGAGTGCGTCTATACGCTGCAGGAGAATCTACTAGGCTAAGAGTGCGTCTAAACGCTGCAGGAGAATCTACTAGGCTAGGAGTGCGTCTATACGCTGCAGGAGAATCTACTAGGCTAAGAGTGCGTCTAAACGCTGCAGGAGAATTAACTAGGCTAAGAGAGCGTCTAAACGCTGCAGGAGAATCTACTAGGCTAAGAGTGCTTCTAAACGCTGCAGGAGAATCTACTAGGCTAAAAGTGCGTCTACACGCTGCAGGAAAATCGACTAGGCTAAGGGTTAGCCTTTCATTGTAAGAGAATCTACAAGCTAAAGGTGAGCCTTTAACTGCAGGAGAATCTATAGGCTAAATTTGAGCCTTTAACTGCAGGAGAATCTACTAGCCAAGGGTTAGCCTTTCGTTGTAAGAGAATCTATAGGCTAAAGGTGAGCCTTTAACTGTAGGAGAATCTACAGGCTAAGGGTGAGCCTTTAACTGTAAGAGAATCTACAGGCTAAGGGTGAGCCTATATCTACAGGAGTATCTATAGGCAGGCTAAGGGTGAGCCTTCAACTGTAGAAGAATCTGTAGGCTAATAGTGCGACTATATCTGTAGGAAAATCTACAGGCTAAGGATGAGTCTATACGCTTAAGGATCATCTACAGGAAAAGGGTGAGCCTATATCTCTAGGAGAATCTACAGGCTAAGGATAAGTCTAAATGCTACAAGTGAGCCTCAACGCGACATAATGCACAGTCAAGACAAACATACACAATACATTCAAAGCTACACGTTACTAGCAAACACATACCTTACAATCAAATCTACACATACGTAACATTAAAGCGTGCATGTAAGAGTAAGTAAGTATGTAAGTTAGTTAGCTGGTATATGATCATTGCACTCCGGAATTGTCCATAGGTGCTCAGATCCTTCCCTCAATATGAACACCAGCGTCCTGTGACTAAAAGTGCCAGTTCTTTGTTAATTGATAAGTATGTTACAATTAAAAAATTATTTTAGAACAAGTCTTACAGCTTAAAGATAAACCCTTACGTTACAGGCAACCTGCTCTTTAAAGGCAAACTTACACGACAGAAGCAACTATAAGAGAAAACACAGATTGCGAAAGCCTAAGCCTTTAAAGTTTCAAAATAACAAACCAGATTGCTTCTTCCTAAACAGAAGATCAGCTCTCCGCTTACTTGGATAAATAACTTAAGTCGTAAAAGAATAAAAATGCTTCGAAAAAAAAAATTATTTCTCCACAAACAGACAGAAGCCAACATGAAACAGCAAGGATAGCAGGTCTTTAATTTTCGATGTCTGGACTGCAAGAAAACATTACTGTTGCAGAAGCCATTACCCGTATCATATCAAATGATAAAAGAAATAAAACAGCCATCCAGGCAACTGGTCGTAAAGATGTAACTTCTTCTCAGACAAATTGTTATTTGTTGCTAACTGGGCGTGCCCGGATTGAATTCTTCCAAGCAGTATCTGTTAGGGAGCCCCTGTTAGTGTAGCTGATTGTCGCCTGCCTGTTGAGCAAAAGGTCGAGGGTTCGGGTTCTGACGAGACCGGCCTTTCTCAAAAATGAACTTGATTCCCAGGAGACCCAGCCTGGAGTGTGTACCAGGTATAGTCCAGGAAAGTAAAGGCGGCCGGAGTGATGTTGACCACATCACCCATCGAGTGACGACTGGTCTATAAAATATAGTAAAATATAGGTCTAACCCTATATGTCCACTACGCCTAACGGCGTTTAAAAGGGTGTTGTACTTACTTACTGCATACCGAGCGCAGACAACATAGTCATCAGCACCTCTCGCCTCCCGCTCGATCGCTAACTTTCCATTCCTGGCCCGATTTTCGATAACTAGATACTTGAAACCGATTGGCTAGATATTCGGCTGAGTCAGTCTTGACTAGTTATCGTAGTCGGCGTCGCTTGTGGCATTTTAGCAGCCCGTTGTACGCACCATTTGCAAAACGATTGTCTTGTGAACTGTTTGGAAAAACTCCCTTGGTGTCTTTTTCAGGACACTTAACAAGCCTTGCCGACTCTGCAGGGATCTAGCTTTCGATATACATCGCCATTCACAGCATATTTTCCGACATGGGAAAAAAACAGGCGCCCCCCTCACCTAGCAATGGGATACCAACATTAGAAGCCACCCTCATCGTGACGCCAGCACCTGAAGCCTCCCCTATCGTGAAGCAAACACTTAAAGCCGCCCAACGTGGCGCATGGACCCTCCAGTACCCGTCTACCAAAGCAGCAGCCTGGGGCCTACAGCGGTGACATCAATCAGTGTTCACGCTGCAACAAGGCGTGGCACCCCGCCGCGACCTGTCGTAGCGGGCCCATTTGCCGTTACTGTTCAGGGACGCACGACTTCAAAGAGTGCCCCCTGGCTAAAGTTGATCAGTATTTTCGGAGGCCGAACACAAACAGAAGGTGCTCCAACTGCTCAGGGCCACATAGCGCCAGGTACTTGGGCTGCCCTTACCTAAAAGACTACAAAAAGCGACCAAACCAGCCAAGAAGAGCAAGACCAGATCACAGAGCTAGCCCAGCAGCTAAGAAAAGCGAAATAGCACAACAGCTGACTGAAATCAGAAACGAAATCAGTACGATCAAGAACCAGAAGGGCAACAGAGATGAAGCCACAGCAGACAGAATTGAGATGCTAGGCCTCATCTCCCAAACGCTGGATGAATTTAAAGCCCAGAGAGCAGACAAGCAAGGAGAAGCTGCCCAGCTTACGAAGCTACTATCAGAAGTAACCTAAGCAACTGAAAAAACTGCAAAGCTTACTATCGAAACTTAAAACAGCTCAAGACCAGGAAGTAGCTCGCCGAAAAGCAGAAAGAGAGGAAGAAAAGAGAGAGATGGCCGTTCTGTAGGAAGCCCGCGAAAGTACTTACAAAGAAATCGCTCGGCTAGTAGAGGCGAAAGCAGAAGCAGATGCTGCATTGCTAGTAGTCAACCTGGAGAGAACACGGCAGAAAGAAAGGTCAGATCAAGAAGAACAAGAAACAAATATGCGAGATGATTTGAAAGAAGTAGCAAGCTCCATTAAGAAACTTCTTGAAATCCAGCAGAGCCAGAAAGATGAGGAGTAACAAGTATCTGATCTGGAACACGAAGACACGTAGGAGACCCAGACCAGCAAAATCACGAAAGCCAAAAATTTGAAGTACCAGCCGTCGTAGCCGATGACGAGATGACACTAGAACACAAGAATACATCGAGGAACTGTCGAGATATACG
>CAJHNH020002779.1:492500-505000 GCA_905116865.2 Candidula unifasciata
TTAGTTAAGCGGAACATGATATCAATGTCAGGCAACAATTTACCACTTAGTTATGCGGAACATGATATCAATGTCAGGCAACAATTTACCACTTAGTTATGCGGAACATGATATCAATTTCAGGCAATAATTTACCACTTAGTTCTGCGGAACATGATATCAATGTCAGGCATCAATTTACCACTTAGTTGTGCGCAACAGGATATCAATGTCAGGCATCAGTTTACCAGTTAGTTATGCTGAACATGATATCAATGTCAGGCATCAGTTTACCAGTTAGTTATACTGAACATGATATCAATGTCAGGCATCAGTTTACCAGTTAGTTATGCGGAACATGAAATCAATTTCAGGCAATAATTTACCACTTAGTTCTGCGGAACATGATATCAATGTCAGGCATCAATTTACCACTTAGTTGTGCGGAACATGATATCTATGTCAGGCATCAATTTACCACTTAGTTGTGCGGAACATGATATCAATGTCAGGCATCAATTTACCACTTAGTTATGCTGAACATGATATCAATGTCAGGCATCAATTTACCAGTTAGTTATGCTGAACATGATATCAATGTCAGGCAACAATTTACCACTTAGTTGTGCAGAACATGATATCAATGTCAGGCATCAATTTACCACTTAGTTGTGCGGAACATGATATCTATGTCAGGCATCAATTTACCACTTAGTTGTGCGGAACATGATATCAATGTCAGGCAACAATTTACCACTTAGTTGTGCAGAACATGATATCAATGTCAGGCATCAGTTTACCAGTTAGTTGTGCGGAACATGATATCTATGTCATGCAGCAATTTACCCGTTAGTTGTGCGGAACATGATATCTTTGTCATGCATCAATTTACCAGTTGATTGTGCCGAACATGATGTCTATGTCGTGCCTCAATTTACTAGTTGGTTGTGCCGAACATGATGTCAATGTCAGACATCAATTTATCACTTAGTTGTCACAAACATGATATCAATATCATACAACAATTTACCAATCAGTTTTGACAACCATGATATCGATGTCATTCAACAATTTACCACTTAGTTGTGACGAACATATCAATGTCACACATCAATTTACCGCTTAGTTGTGACAAACAAGATATCGATGTCATTCAACAACTGACCACTTAGATGTGACAAACATGATATCAATGTCATGCAACAATTTACCACTTAGTTCTGACATTAATTGTCATCATCATTGTCCTCTTCTGTCATCAGATGGTTATTTTTTTCAAGTTAATTAAAAGCCTGATGACAATAAAATTACCATATTTCTTGGGCACAGCAGTTGAAAATATTAAAAGAAAATTTCATTAAAAATCATCATCATCCTCATCGTAGCAGGTCTTTTGCAGAACGTCGCTCTCATCACGGTCTGCCTGAAAGAAACTCGGTCTTTCACCAGCTCTCCCGCCTCATGTACTTTCATACTCAAAGAGCAATTGTAAAAAAAGGAATTATAAGGTCCCTGCAGATTAAAGGGATTTTAACTGCAGCATACTTAGCTTATATCTAAATCCTGCGCTGGGATATTTCAATGAACGCTCAGTTCCCATCCCCTCTTCAGCAGCGAAAGGAAAGTCCCAATGCTGAATGTACCAATAGCTGTTTGAGTTTAATTCAGTCTCGCATTTCCGCTGAGCGGTAATAGCCGAATGAGCTTTTTGTCGCTAGCCACTGCATAGTTCTCTTCTGAAGACCATCCAATTGTTTCTTCAGCACTGTTCAATCGCTCCCAAAGGGCTTTGACCATATCCACACTTGTCCTCTCACCTATCCAACATTAGAAACTCGAGGAGAAGCCAGAAATCGTGTGTAAAAGTTAACTGCGTATCCTTCACAGGACGTTGCAGAACCAACCCCAACAATTTTTCAAAAACTGTTGTGATCTTTCTATGCACATTTTACTTTTAGTCGTATGCCATTGCCTCTGAACGGACAGCTCTCGGTACTACGGTCAAAACCAGCGCATTAAGTTTTGTTGCGAAATCGCCTGCATCTGGGATTGAACCCGGCACCTCAGCATTGTCAAGCGCCCAAGCCACAGACGCCGACAGATTGTCTGTAAAAGCAAAATACAGGATGATTGTCCACGTCTCCAAGCGCGTTGGTTAAAGCGGGCTAGACCTATGTTTTATGGGCCAATCGAGATTCAGTGGGTGATGCGGTCAACAATACACAGGCCGCCTATATTTTCCATGACTTTGCCCGGTACCCATTTAAGGCGGGCTCGACCTCGGAGCCATGGCAATTATTTTTGGGGGATGGGGATGGGGAGGGGGGGGGGGGGGGGGGTGAAAGTGGGGGTCCGTCTTCGTCAGGACCCGAATCCACCCCCTTCGGATTCGCAGGCCAGCGTTTAGCCTCTGCATCGCGTCGCTCCCTGAAACCTATCAAAAAAGTCTCTCTTTTTCTTCTCTCTCTCTCTCTCTCTCTCTCTCTCTCTTTCTCTCGCTCCCTCTCTCTCTCTCTCTCTCTCTCTCTCTCTCTATCTATCTCTCTCTCTCTCTCTCTCTCTCTCTCTCTCTCTCTCTCTATCTCTCTCTCTCTCTCTCTCTCCCTCTCAGTGTCTCTCTCTTTCTGCCTCCTTTCTTTCCCCTTTTCTCTTTCCACAAACTATTTCTTGACCTATGTTTTAGAACCATCTTGTGACGTCTGACGTCCCCGTTTTTTTTTAGTATTCCTACTTAAAAAAAAAAAAAAAACACATATCGTATACATATTTTTGGTGTCAGAAATCTTCCGTGTGTCGTTTTCGCAAGTATTAATCTTTCACAGCTCGTCTTACACTTTTCGATCTGTCTGTAGGAAGGGGTTCTCATACCTCTTTTGCTCATAGCTCAACCACAAGATGACATCATCATCACCACCATCATCATCACCACCATCATCATCACCATCATCATCACCACCATCATTATCCGCAACAACATTTTAATTAGCCTATCATTTGGAATTGGCGGAGCTAGGACCCCCCCCCCCCACCCCCTTTCCTCCCAACAGGCAAGACACAAAAAGAGGTCTACATCGGAAACTGGATGTGGATATTTATGGCCAGGCTATATTGCGGCCCCTGGCAAAAGCCAGAGTGGGGCTTCAAATAACAAAAAAAATGTCTTCCTAAAAAGGACGAAACATTTGATACACATGTAGAGTTGCTTCGCTTGCATTTTTATATGTACGGGTTTCTCTATGCCCGCTTGAAATTGTGACAATAAATGCGCCTATGTGGCGGCAACATATCGTTGAGTTTTCCTGACAGTTTTTAAGCAAGCTGAGTGCAACAGAGTGGGAATCTGATCCTGGACACTTAGTCGTGTACTGTCTGCTCATTACGCAACTTTAGCACACAACAGTGATACCGGTTTTTGAATCTACTCAATCAACTCAACTCATAACATAAAATAACATAAATAATCCAGATATTTTGTAAACTCTGAGAATCCCTGACTTCGTAATGTCTTCCATACTCAGAACACAAAATGTTAACGTTTGAATGGGGAAAAAAACAACAACCACTTTGTATTATTTCTCACATACCACTTTGCTACAGCAGTCAATTTCCCACCAGACAAAACAGCTTCAGGAAAACTCTTAACGCTAAAGATTATAAATGGCAGAGCCGACGGAGCGGCTTCAAATGGTTGTCTCCAATCAATGTTCCTGTCTCCCATGGTGGCAACTTGAAAACTCCACGCAATAAAAGCCGTTATATTATGCAATATTGATGTGTTTCGCCATCATAGTCGCGCGCGTCTCATTTCTCTGTCTCCGTCTCTCTCCGTCTCTGTCTCTTCCTCTCTCTCACACTCTCTCTGTTTCTCTCTGTCTCTGTCTCTGTCTCTGTCTCTGTCTCTCTCTCTCTCTCTCTCTCTCTCTCTCTCTCTCTCTCTCTCTCTCTCTCTCTCTCTCTCTATCTATCTGTCTTCATGTCGTTGTTGACACTTACGGCATTAATAACTTATCTCCACTGCTGCCTGTTTGCTGCTCGTTTACATGCTCTGCTACGCGTGGTATCACTTATCATTTACATTCCTTTGCTCCCCTTTCTATAGTTCTTCTCCGGGTTTCCTTGAGTCGTTCGTGTTTCTTTTCCATCTGCCGACGATCGAAATGCTGTCCTTGCCAACACATCCCAAGGAATTCTGCAAACATTTCTAAGCCATTGCCATTTTGTTTCCCTAATTCTTTATCTTCTTCGCGTTCACCAGCTGTAAACTTCGATGGAAAGTTCTGGTTGTTCGTCCACCTCTGGACTGCAGTCCTGTTCCAGAACCTGAGTGTTGCGTGTGCATCTGTTTTACAGATCTGACTCAGCTGTATGCAGACTGCTGGTTCCTTGCCTCTCATATGTATTCCGACTCCGAAGAAAGCTCCCAATTAGTCAGCTCTTACGACATGCTTTTGGGTAGGCAGTGTGTCTGTTCTTGTTTTCCCTATAATAGGGCCTCAGAACCCACACGGGGAGTTTCCCTTATAAAGTTTGCCAGTGATGAAAAATTCGTTCTGCTATCCTGTATATAGTCCATGACGGGTGGTGTTAGTAGCCATGTCTATCCAAAACCGTCGGTTTCGTGTACTTTTACTCAGTCCAGACGATCCTAGATCCCACGCTGTCAAACAGCCTAGCATCTTCTCCCACGGTCTCCCTCTGCATTTTTTCCCCTACAACTTTCCCACCGTCACAATATACTTCAGTTTTTTTGGTTTTCATTCTCACGATAAAAAAAAAAAAAAAAAAATCGTTCCGTATCCTTTACTGGGCGTTGCAGAACCAACCCCAGCCCTTTCTGGCTGTTGTGGTTTCTAGGCAAATTTACGTCCAGTAGTTTGCCATTGCTTGGTGGACGGTCGGCTCTCGGTACCACGGTCGAAACCATCGCAAAACAAACCGTCCGAGGCAGGGATCAAACCCGGCATTCCGACATTACAAAGCGCGTTCCCAACGCCTAAGCCACAGACGCTGACTTCTCATGATATATCCAAATAATGTAGATTGTCGCACAACAGAACTAAGAATGTTTCTCCCCACGAAGCCTTCCTTGTAGAGAATTTTGAGACGGTGTGTTAAGACACTTGCATAAAGGTATTGGGTGTGGGTTTAAGCTCATGTGAAACACTTTTCAGGTGCACCGAATACTTTCTTTTCCCATGTGGCTTCCGGGGCACTATTGTCGGGAAAAACAAGAATACATCCACTGCCTGCCAAATAAGCATGTCGTACTAGTCAACTACTACTGGGGGCTTTCTTCGAAGTCGGAATGCATTTGCCTGAGAAAAAAAGAACCAACAGTCTGCATACAAAGAAACGGGATCTGGAAAACGGATGTGCAAGCAACACTCAGGTTCTGGACAAGATAAAGTCCACAAGTTTACAGCCGGTGAACGCGAAGAAAAAAAAAAATAGAATATTTTCTCAGTAATTATACCCCGACCCAGCCTAAACCGGGTACAGGGTAATGTCCTGGGAAGTCTGGTAGTCTGGTAGTCTTAGTTTCAGCTTCATAGCAAACGGGTCACCCCATCTTTGCTCCACTCCTGTGCCAACGAAAAACACACAGAATGTTTATCACAGTATTAGAATTGCAGTTCATCTTTGATGGTAGCAGAAGTCGCCAACTGATCAGCAGTTGCCCACGCGATTAATTTTAATCACATACGGGCACCACAACACTGCACGACAGGCATCGCGCCATTTTCTGAATATACACTTCACACCAACACGTTGGTCACAGTCGAAAAAACATTCCAAATGCAATCCGCAGCTCACAGGGTCACGCCATGCATTCAACCCAGAAGCTGGGCGACGAAACTATATCCGGTCTACAAATGGAGCAAAAATGCATCAGCCACCGTCCGGCAGAAGCAAAAAATGTGCCTCTGTTTCGAACAGTGCCGCTGCCTAACGTCCATTTTGACCTGGGAAGTAAAAGCGGCTAGTGTGATGTTAATTACAGCACCCACCGAGTACATATAAAGCATCTAGCATCATATCTCTGAAGAATCAATGGTTTAACAGGGGTCTTTTACTTTACGCCTAATGGCATATAGGGCTAGACTTTCACTAATAACCAAGGCTTCTCTTCTGGCATCCCCGTGTGAGTTACGGGGCCCCGTTGTGGAGGAAAACAAGACTATACCCACTAATTTCCCAACAAGCATGTCGTAGAAGTCGACTAACTAGGTATTTCCTTCGAAGTCGGGGTCAGCTACCCTAGCGACAAGAAAGAACCAAATGCTCACAAATAAGCCTGTAAAACGGATGTACACGCAAAACGCAGGCCCTGGCACAAAGGCAAAGATAAATAGACGAACAACCTGGACTTTCCGCCTTAATTTATAGCCGTGAACAAAGAAGAGGAAAAAAAAAAGAAGAAGACTTTCCTGGCAGTATACAGCGGAACGCATTACCGGCACCTTTCCTTTATTTGCATGCTTGTCACCGTTCAATACCCAACTTCCAGCAGGCAGAACAATGTCTCTAACTCCTCGGTTTCAGCGTCTCTGGAGCATAACGCAATCAGCATATTTGTCCTGTCCGTGCTTCTTCCTCCACTAGCCACTGCAGACACGGCTAATCTGTCGGCACTTTCCTTTCCCTTCACCACTGGCATAACCCGGTGTGTACAACCAACAGGTTAGACTTCTCAACGTTTTCAAATTCCATGCTAGTCGGAGTTTGCTGTCTCTATCAATGCAGTATTTATTTACAATATTTGCACAATGTATGTATGTACGTGGATACGTACGTGCATATGTATGTCTGTATGTCTGTATGTCTGTGTGTCTGCGTGTCTGTGTGTCAGTGTGTCAGTGTGTCAGTGTGTCTGTGTGTCTGTGTGTGTCTCTGTGTGTCTCTGTGTGTCTCTGTCTGTGTGTGTGTGCGTGCGTGTGCGTGTGTGTGTGTGTCTGTTGCTTGCATGCATAATGTTTGTGCAACGGTTGAGTCATGGTATTCAATATGGCTGGTAGCATTAATGGTCGCGAATGTTGGCTTTGGCGCCTCTAGCAACTGCTATATGCATTAACTGCGTGGTCATATTTCTGGATTGTGCCATTTCTAATTGTTTTTCTTCAAATCGGTGAACGCCAAGAAGAAGAAGAAAATCGGACAATGAGATTATTTCATTTGATTTTCACTAGCGCGGGATCGGAGCAAAAAAGAGGTCACCTGATTGCAGTGAGTCGAAACCTCGACAAAGACTATCAGTGCCTGAGGTGCTTTTTGTTTCACTAGCCATACAAGTGCTCCTGTGACACCTGCTATCCTCACTGTCATTTTCTTCATTTACCGTCTTCCCATTTACCTGAGCTGCATATGTCTACCCAATCCGCACTACACGAATCACAGAGCCATCTGTATAGTCGATTACGTCACGTAGGCGAGTGTGCTGATAGTTAAGGGCCCTTATTTCAGCATCAGAGAGCTCTTTGACTCCGCCAGAACATCTGTATTCACAATAGCAACTAAACTAACGATTTTCATAACGCGACGTAAACCACTTAACTACTTATCCACGTATGTCCCCTTGTAGTGCACTTTAATTATGAACTCTTTTTTTTTATTATTTTTTATTTTGTATTCTGTAATATATTTTCTCCGTAATTAAAGCCAGCATTTTCTTCATCTGTTTTCTCTCTGTTTAATTCCCCCTATTTTCCCCGTTACCATTCTTTTTGTCGTTTCTCCGCATCCCTAATGAATTATTCATTCCCCCCCCCCCCCCCCCCCCCTCAGATTTCAGAATCTTCTGCTTCCACGTATTTTTTTTTTCTCTCCCGTTGTAATTTAAACGCTATTATCACTCCTGTAAGCGAAAACCAGCCCAGAATAATGTAAATTCTCCTTATTCCCAAACTCCGGGCTTTGTTACAGTGTTAGATGTTTGCGTCAGTGTATAAGGACACGCTTCTTTTGTTTGGCAACATTATCTGATTATGTGGCCGATTTAGATTGCATGATTCTGTGTAGACGAGTGTATTTAAAGCCCCTTGGATTAGAGAATTGCCAGTACGAACCATAGTGATGCTGTAAGAAGAAGGAGAGTGATAACTCTGTAGGATTATCGTAGTCATGGGTCCTGGATTTGTTATCCTAAAATTTCAAATACCAAAATTGGTGTTTCGAATAGAGAGAATAGTAGATAATGAGAGTGGAAAAAAAACCAGCATACTTCTTATTCTTTTTTTTTTTTGCGTTCAGTTTCGTATGCTCAGATCATACCATCAGAAGCGTTGTTTTTATGAACTCGCATGTCAGTAGCAGGTCGTTTATGGTTTCCCATAGCTTGTTCTGCACATTTTGCTTTTGAGACCAGGTATCTTTCGAAGTTGTAGGTAGAGTGGGCTGATCTGCAAAATGTGCTCAGGTGTTTGTGGCCTTTTTGACAGGCACATTTTGTGGACTGTACAATCTTTTTTTTTTTTAATGCATGTGGTAGTTGAGCCTGCAGTGTCCTGTTCGTATTCGGAAAATTATTGTAAGCTGTTGAGTTTGCTGATGGGGTCTTGAGGATGTTTACTGTAAGTTTGTTCTCTTCACACTTCCTTGTATTTGTCTTTGATAAGTGTGCTGATTTCTGGTAACGATAATGGATTGTGTGTTGTTTCTCCTTTGATCTCTTTTTAGCAAGTCATGAGTTACAAATAAGTTACAATGGGGCGTAGACCAGGCCATTTAACCAAGATTACTTAGAGGCTATAGTTTTGAAAGACGAGGATCCTCGCAGACGAGAAGTCGGAGAACCAGCTAAGACTGATAATTAATACGGTGACATTCAGAAAACAAAACTAACAAGTATGTCAGAGACACAATCTACACATTTGCAGGACATCAAGAGCCTCTCTTAGCAGTGGTGAAACATCACCAACTAGCTTGGTTTGTATATGTGGTGGCCCGGCTCTAGCGTAGCTGGCTAAACCGGACTGCCCGGTGACCGAGTGACGAACTCCTTGTTGTCCGGGTTCACTCCCGCGGGTAGGCAGAAAAGCCATATTTCCTCCCAGATTTACGGTACCTATCATGAAATCAAGACCCAAGGGTTGCGATATCCATAGTACCGAGCTAAAGGGTAATAACTCATGGTTTCTGGATATTTGAAAGAAAAAAAAGTATATGTGATGAGACATAATTCGATTGCAAAAACTGTACGTCAAGGAACATTGGATGGTAGTCGAAGAAGAAGAAGAAGAAGAAGAAGAAGAAGAAGAAGAAGAAGAAGAAGAAGAAGAAGAAGAAGAAGAAGAAGAAGAAGAAGAAGAAGAAGAAGAAGAAGAAGAAGAAGAAGAAGAAGAAGAAGAAGAAGAAGAAGAAGAAGAAGAAGAAGAAGAAGAAGAAGAAGAAGAAGAAGAAGAAGAAGAAGAAGAAGAAGAAGAAGAAGAAGAGGGAATAGAAGAGCATGGAATGACAAAATCAAGAAATGGTCAGGACTAAGTTATCATATACTTATTTATCATTTTCACGTGAAATTCTAGCAATTCCCCATGGTCTCTGGGTAGTAAGATCAGACGCCCGTGTGCATTGTTGCGCATGTAAAAAATCCCCTGGCAGCTGGAAATCGAAAGAAAAGCCTAACGGCGCTTCCCGGGCAAAATTTTGAGTTAAAAATCTACCAAAAATATTTCAAGGATCCTGGCTGGTGCTACAGAGCCTGTGCACTGGGCTGATCTTCTTACTCAGACTTGAGTTAGAAGAAGAACGGAGCACTAATGGGTTACTACTCTGTGCCATGATGTTTGGTTCGATGTTCAAACTTCAAACTTTAATACTTATTCATCAAGCGGAAGATAGAGAAAGATGGCGGGTTTTGTGTTCTAGGGCTTCCATCGATACACCTCCACGACCCTGTCAGGTCAAGGGTTATGTTATCTTAATACAGTACAACTGGTAGGCGATCCGCGGGCCACTTGCTCGGCTTCTGTGGGCCAGATTTTGTCCGCGGGCCACCAGTTGAAAAGCCCTGGAGTAGACCATGGTGCAGACCAAGAAGACAATGGAGATAACGTACTGGCAGACCTAGAAACACATGAAGTCAGCAGCCAGAATAAGAAGATCAAACACAGAGATGAATGGGGTGGGTGAAATCTACAGCAGCGGCACCCTTGTCAAAAAAAAAAAAAAAAAAAATTCGCGGCACACCAACTCCTAAAGTGATTTGAATACTTAGGAAAAGAAGAAAATAAAAACAGAGCGCATGTAATATTCAGTTGTCTTTAATGCGATAAATGAAACTAGGGACGAATTTTTTTTTCCATTTCCTTTATGTACACAGAAAGTTTAGATAATTTAACCCTCACATCACTTGACCAAGAAAGTTTGCTTTTGAAAAACTCTGGATTGTTGCTGCGAAACGCCCGTTGCAATGACTCTGTTTTTATTCACTTTGGCTCCAGTCACTTGCAGACTTCTCACTCTTGCACTGAGGGTAAACATCACTTGTGAAAAATGGACGACATTGAACGACACAATGCGTTTTCACTCTCTATTCTCCACTCGCTGTTTTTTCAGCCAGTACATTGTGAGGTAACGTAATTCTACTCACAACTACTCATTTATGAGGATCAACTTTACCTTCACTGATGGAAAATACAGACAACCATTACACACCAGAAACTGAAAGATAACGACTGTTCTCCATGATGAGCGAACACACACAATCAGCTAGCAGACGGTTTCCGTCAGTACTTGCTGAAGGCCAGGTAGGCGTTAGAAACTTTACAAACACATCAGACGCATACTTGATACAAATACTTTTCCGCTCTCCATGCATACGGTTTCTTGGCCAAAACGAGACTTTCCACATGATCTTTCTAAGGCATTATATAATCTTCTACCGCCCACATTATAATGACGCCCACATACGTTCTCCAATTGGCACGGGTTTCATTTGGTCAACATTTTCCCCGTGCATCTCGGCTTTCTACTCGTTCCATTCAAATATCTCATTCATATTCATTACCTGAAGTCATTCTTTCTGTAACATAACTTATCAAGGAGAAAATGGTTCACTACACCCGTCATACGCTCGGCGCACTCCTGGGAACCGCGTCACCCAGTTTGAGAGCCGCTAATCTACAGCAGTGAGCCTGAAGGGCTCAAAGTGCTGAAGAAGATGACAAGAAAGAAGAAGATATTTAATGCTTTTGCCGGTGATACTGATGTGCTCTAACATTTCCACTACCAGGCGCACTGAAGCCCTGCAGTAGCCACCTAGATCCGAACCCAAGAAATTCGGACCAACTTGCACGCTTCTAGCTACTAGGCCACTGCGGCTCGCACATCTTCAGTTACTGCTGTAATAATTAGGGCTACTGTGATACTACAAAAACAGTCAAAACACAACAGCAGCCAATCTTAGCAATAACAACTACAAATCATCCTCCTCCTATTACTACTACTGCTATCACTACTACTACTACTACTACTACTACTACTACTACTGCTACTGCTGCTGCTACTACTACTACTACTACTACTACTACTACTACTACTACTACTACCACCACCACTACCACTATTACTACTATTATTATTATTCAAATTATTACTGTTGCTGCTACAACGCCTAATTTAGCTGCTACTATTGCTACTTTTTGTTTACTGCTACAACAGTAAGAACGCCAATAACATCACCAACTTCTACCATATTTGTTTTTCTCCACTAGAAATATCCACACATTGTCCCAATTTTGTAGCCAAAACCACGCAAATATTCGGTCTACCCATTCTTATATTATCCAGACTCCGTGTGGGTTCCGGGGCTCTATTATAGGGGAAAAAAGAATAGACCCACTGCCTACCTAGAAGCATGTCGTAAGTGTCGATTAATTGGGAGCTTCCTTCGAAGTCGGAGTGCATATGCCTGAGAGGCAAGGAACCAGCATAGAAATGAGTCAGATCTGTAAAACGGATGCACACGCAACACTAAGGTTCTGAAACAGGACTGCGGTTCAAAAGTGGACGAACAAGAAGAACTTTCCGCTAGAGTTTACAGCTTTTGAACGCGAAGAAGAAGATATCCAAAACGGATCGTCGAGTGAGTTTTCTCCCTTTGTTTTGCTAAGCAAAATAACTTTAATAAGAACATGAAATGAATCATTGAATCAATCTTCGACGCTAGAGAACGAAAGGTAAACATGTGCAGAACGAGTTTACTTCACAAGAACAACAGAGAAAGTACTAGCCACGCCACAGTACACACTTTTATGGAAAAATCAACGTTAACTCCACAGCTGTTTAAGATAAATACATGCACGTGCGCAGGGGCGCTAACATAGAGACATTGCGTAGAGGGGAGATGTAAAACAGAACGAAAAGTCGATCAGCGAGCTTAACAATACAGAAAAGAAATGCCGTTGAGGCATCAGAGCCTTCATCGGCGCATACATAAATCACATATAACCACACGAATACACAAAATCGCTTAACTGACGTATCTCAAAGCAGCCACGTTAATGTCTTGCTAGTGGAAGTAGAGG
>CAJHNH020002779.1:512500-525000 GCA_905116865.2 Candidula unifasciata
TAGATCTTCACGACCGCTTGAACGGCCTTGAGGGCACATATTTTTCACATTTTTTTTTAAAGCGATGTGGCACAGGGAGGCCTAGAGCCTGATAATTCTGGGCAGTGCCTCAGAAGAACGCATCCTGAAAGACTGACACTCGATGACTTAAAGAGCCAGTTTATTGATGAGAATCCGCTGGGGGAAAAAACCCAGAAACCCAGCAAAAGTCTAAACCAGTCTGTGTGGAGCTTATTATTTATATCTTTGTTCTGGGCATAAATAATTTTCATAATCTTTCTGAGTGATTGAACCCAGGTTTAGAAAAAGCCCCAGTAAAGCATGTCTTTATCGTTATTCTTTATGGTCGTACAATTTTGAGATCTCGCTATTACCAATCAAAAGGTAGAGTAGGTTTCACTCGTGGTGCCTACAAAGAATACTTGGCATTTAACTCTTTTGCATGTGCCATAGACACTTACATCCTCCAATGAACGTAAAATTGTGACAACAGAGATGAAATGCCTTAGAAGAGCTGCAGGAGTTTCAAGGAGAGACAGAATACGAAATCATGAAATCAGACGAATGCTAGGATTAAGCCAGTCTTACAGGTCATCAAAGAACAACAAATGAAGTTGTTTGGACACCTAACAAGAATGCCCTGGTACTATCTGCCGCAGCGAGCCACACTACAACGTTACAACGGGTATAGAGCGAGTGGAAGACCTCGGAAAATATGGAGTGATGGCATTAAGACCAGCCTTACAGAAATGAACATCAGTCCTAAAAGTGCTCTTGACAGAGCTCATCAACGAACATTACATCTCCCCCCGACACTTCGATGAGGTACAAGGTGGAAGAGAAGAAGAAGAAGAAGAAGCATGTGCCGTTTGGTAGCTTCTTCACGATGTTTAGTCTGCGCATCGCCACAGTCTTTTTCTGACTTCTTTTAACTACGAGTTAAAAAGTCAAGCAAAGGACCCTTTTCCACGCCTCAGGCTTATTGGGCGTATAGGGCAAGACCTATATTTAAAAGACCAATTATAATTCGGTGGGTAATGTGATCAACATCACGCCGGCAGTCTCAATTCCCAAGGGCATCACCTGGTTCCCTTTTAAGACTGTGTCGACTTGGCAGCCAAGGTCATTTTTGAAAACAGTTCCGCTCCGTGAGGACTTGAACCCACAACCTTCGGATCCACTGAGCCATTACACCTCTGCGGCTCCCTTTAATTAAAAGTACAAACACGAAGTGAGATACCATAAAGTCACACAGCCTATTAAATATATATATAAATTCACCCCGAGCCACAAGCGTTAAAATGCAATCTAGGACGCCTGCTTTCAAATGAATGTGAAACACTAACAATAATCAGACGTTCATTCATTCCTGCTGATTGATTGGCCCCTCCGTCTTTCCAGACGATAGTGTTATATTGCGCTATGAGGAGGCATGGGACGCACAGCCCATGGGTGATGACGAGTGTGGCTAGCAAGACCCGCCTGTGTCAAGGAAAGTCTTCCACAATGATAGCATGGGATTTCAGGACCATTGTTGTCAACATTTGCGTTTAATCCGTTTCTTCTGAGACGGTCAGCTCTCATCCTTTGTGTAATTAATTCTTCCTTTATTCTCATTCCCTTTCTGAAATGCCCTCTTTACGCAACACGGTCCATGGCATTTTGTTCTTATGAGTCCACCTCAATACCTGTATCATTCATGTCCCGCTTGCACACATCTTAATACCCTAGTAGAGGTCGGCCTCGACATATCTACCCGTCTTTCCTTCACCATAAAGGATGTCCTTATGGACTCTTCCATCCTCCATTCTCCAGGTGTGACCCAGCCACCTCAGACTTTGTAGTCTGAGCATTGAGAAGAGTGTTGTAGTACCTGCTCTTTCCAGTACCTAATTACTTGTGATTTTGTCCTATTACTTAATGCCAAGTATTCTTCTTAGGCATCGCATGTGAAAGCTATTTAGCCGTCTCTCCTGGTGTAAATAAGCTGACCAAGTTTAACTGCCATAAAGCAGAGTGCTGAGAACACAAGCCTGATAGACAAGAGTTTTTGTTTCAGTATGCTTTTTGTTATCCCAAACTCTTTTTGCCAATCTAATTGTTGCTGCTGCCTTATCTATCCTGATGTTGATTCCTTGGTCCAGCGATAGTTTACTATTCACTGTGGAGCCCAGATAGGTAAAATGGTCTTCTGTCTCCAACTCTTCACCGTCAGTGTAGAGTGTAGGTCTGTCACTGACACCTTGAACTATAACCTTTGTCTTCTTTTTGCTGATTGTTAGTCCAAATTCCCAGCACGCATCAGCAAAGGCAGATAGTAAACATTGCAGCTCCTCCTCTGAGTGGGTGGTTATTGCGGCATCATCTGCAACATCAGCTCTCTGATAAGTACCTTTCTTATCCTGGTTTTGGCCTTCAACCTGCGTGCATTGTAAAGGCTGCGGTCAGATCGAGAATGAATGAATATACCACCCTCCTAACTTCGACAGTCATGTTCCAAAAGAAGTGAGTAGTATCTTCCAAAGAGGATAGGAGCCAGTACACACCTTCTGCTTCACTCCATTTTTGATTACAAACTCTTCCAATGTTACACCCCTAAAGTAATTGTACCTTTCATACCTGTGTGAAACGACTCAATAATGCTGAGTAGGGTATGTGGACAACCAATCTTCTTCAGTGCGTTGAACAGACCTTTTCGACTAACCAAACCAAATGCCTTGGTAAGATCAATAAAAGCAACATACAGTGGTTGATTTTGCTCGCGGTATTTTTCCTGCAACTGTCGTAATGAAAATTTCATATCATTGGTAGACCGGTTCCTACGAAAGCCACACTGGGACTCTGGGTAAATACGGTCTCCCAGGATCTGGAGTCTTCGCAGAACAATTCTCGCAAGTACTTTTCCAAAAGAACACATGAGTGATATTCCCTTGTAGTTATTTCAGTCAATCCGATCACCATTGTTCTTGTACATAGTTATGAAGTCTTGCGGAATCTGTCCCTTTGCTATCAGAGTGTTATTAGCTGATGAATGTGTAGGGTTAGAACGTCTTTCCAACTCCAGATTATCTCAGTAGAGATTCCATCTCTGCCTGGGGTTTTCACCCAAAGCCAATTCATCAGTACCATTCCTAACTTTAACAACTGTTGGAAATGTGTCCAGATAATTAAGAGTTCGTAGCGTCTTCATGCCATTAAGAGCACCATCTATTAGTTTGGTATCAACTGAGTATAGCTCCAGATAATGCTCTACCCATCTATCTAGATGCTTCTTCTTGTCATTAATAATCTCCCCATTCTAACTCTTTCTTTAGTGATGCACTTTTTTAAATAGTAGGACCGATGGCCTTCTTGATCCTCTCATACATGCCTCTAACATTACCACTACTGCTAGCATTTTGAATGCTTTCACATAACTGAATCCAGTAGTTGTTGGCACACTGCTTAGCTAATTTCTGCAAATGATTTCTAGCTGCTGTCAATTCACTGAGAGTGTTCCTTGTTGTTCTTTTCTTGTTTCTGAAGACTATTAACATTTTACTGTCAATTAAAGGTTGGAGTGTCTGGCTATTTGCTTCAAACCAGTCCTTACTTCTATGTTCTCTAATCCAATAAACTGTTACAGCTGTTTTGTAAACAGTCTCCTTAATTGCATCCCATTTAGGCTTGCTGTAAAGTTATCCTGGATATCAGTGAAAGCATCTTCAAGCTATTGTACTGCAAAACATTTTTCAAGGTCTTTAGTTTTTTGAAATATTCAACATAGGTATGTATATATATATATATATATATATATATATATATATATATATATATATATATATATATATATATATATATATATATTAAAGTTATTTTCTTGTTCTTTGCATTCGGTTTCGTACGCTCAGATCAGACCATCAGGTGGGTTGCCTCTATGAACTCGCATGTCAGCTGCACGTCCTGCATGGTTCCCCATAGCTTGCTCTGCACACTTTGCTCTTGAGGTCAGGTGTCTTTTCCAAGTTGTAGATAGAGTTGGCAGGTCTGCAGAATGTGCTCAGATATTTGAGGTCCTGTTTGACATGCACACGGTGGGGACTGTACAATCTTTATTTTTATGCATGTGGTAGTTGAGCCCGCAGTGTCCTAATCGTAGATAAAAAATTGTTGAATGTTGTTGATGTGGTCTTGTGGATGTTTACTAATAGTTTGTTCTTTCCATAATTCCTGTTATGTTTTTTTACTTTGGTAAGTGTTCTGATTTCTGGTAACGACATTGGATTGCTGAAGTTGACATGATTTTTTTTTTAACCTTATCCAGATCTAGAAGCCACCAGAGAGACCCCAGACAGGCTCCTAAATGATGAAACAAATGGACTTAGGAAAGCACACGGACATTCCAGTGCGTGTAGATTTTTCCGAAGCAGCAGCCGTCCTGAAATACCCTTACTGATCACTTCCCGTATTTGTTGTTTTCCTTCGTTCGCTCTTACTGTGACAATTGGCACGCTGTGTTGTGGTTTATAGCTAGGCTGTGATATAACCACCTTTTGGTAAAACACAGCTGGTTTCAGAAAGTCCTTATTTCAAAATGTTTTCCAGTAAAAATTTAAATAATGCGAGCGCAAACAAAACATAGCACTACTGCCAGACATAGTTCACCGTATCTCGTCAGGAGCATTACTGTTAATAGTTGTCCTCTTGTGGAATGCAGTTTTTCGTTTTTTTTAAGCCCTACCCTGGCTTTTGCCGGGGACCCTGAATTAAACCGGGCCATAAATATGGCCTAAGCGGCAGAACAGGGTTTTCGGGACCTCTCTACGGGTGGTCCTCATCCGCATGGTGGCACTTTGTGTCACCCAGTGTTTATCACTTGTGTCATGTCCTGGTGGGGTATAATTAACTGACCTAATTACTAGGTGCGTTACTACAGAGTCACATCAACATACAACGAAGCACAACAAACTGAACAAATTCAGATGAAATGCGAATTGTTTCTTTCGATGGACCCTGGTTTGTCTAGTCACCGGAAGCTGACCGTATTCACGTGACATACCAGGATAACTTCCAATTTACTATAAATTATGTCTGCATACAAAGGAGGGGGTTATAGCTACTTTTGTCCTTCTTAGGACAATTTTTTTGTTATTTGAAGCCCCACCCTGGCTTTTGCCAGGGGCCGCAATATAGCCAGGTCATAAATATGGCCAATTGTCTGAACGCGGTTTCTGGGACCTCTCCACGGCGATCCTCATCCATATGGTGGCACTTTGTGTCATCGGGTGTTTATCGCCTGTGTGATGTCCTAGTGGGGTAGAAAATCAGTCAGTCAAAGGAGGGGGTACTGTTTTCAGTATTTTTGGGCAAAATAAAATACTCAAAATTTTAAAACTATAAATGGTGGTCCAAAAGACGTTGTGTGGAAAAGCTCGCTCTCCTTCGAGGTACGCCTGGTCAAATCAGAGAGAGATGACACCAAGAGGAGACACCAGATAAGAAGAGAAAAGAAACGAACAGCTAACAACAGGGTGCAGGACGAGCGGTCGGAACCGGATGGAAGCATCAAGCCCAGAAATGGCACAATACTAGAATTTAGTCATGAAAGTGACACAAATAACCCAGACCACAAATATAGGCGGAGACTGTTAGCAGCCTCGGCTAGCTAGCAGCAGTCTGAAAGTGGTCGACCTTTTCATTTTTTTCTCAAAAGGACTTGGAATTGAAAGGAGGGGGTGATCCTTAATAATTCCTATTTTACGACATGCTTATCACAGGGTATTCAGTCTATCGCTCCTTCCCCCCCCCCCCCCCCCCCCCCAAATAGGTCCAACTACTTAGACGAAGAGTTCTAATATAGACCCGGTGATGTATCAAACCGTTAGTATCATCATCATCACGCGCCTTTGGTGATTGACTAAAATAGTTATGGTTCCCCATTTCATCAGGTCACTAAGACTACCATTAGATCTATTTTTCTAGCAAAGTCATTTTACCAAATCGATTTTTCGGCGGAAACTTCTGGTAGTTCGTCCCCTTCTGGACTTTGGTCTTGTTCCAGAACTTGAGTTTTGCTTGCAGATACGTTTTACAGATCTGGCTTTTTTGTAAGCAGACTGTTGGTTTCCAACCTTAGGCAGATGCTCATTTACTTTTAAATGAATGGCACCAAATTACTCACCTTTAACAACATACTTGTTAGGAGGGCAGTGATTCTTTTGACCCCCCCCCCCCAGTCCCCCCTCCCAGTGGGAACTAGGAACCCACGCACAGGGAGACATACAATTAAACATCTGTGTGGTTTGATCTAAGCCACCCAGGTAATGATTCCCGTCTTCCTCTCTGCTTGGTTTCCCGTCAGGTTTACCGTCAGCTTTTCCGTCAGGTTTCCCGTCAGGTTCACCGTCAAGTTCCCCGTCAGGCTTCCCGTCAGCTTTCCCCGTCAGGTTTCCCGTCCGGTTTTCCGTCAGGTTTCCCGTCGGGTTTGACGTCAGGTTTCCCGTCAGGTTTCCAGTCAGGTTTCCAGTCAAGTTTCCCGTCGGGTTTTCCCGTCGGGTTTTCCCGTCAGCTTTACCAGTTGTTGGAAAGTCGCGATTTTCAGCAGTTAACAGTTTCACCAGACTGCCAGCAATGCCATGGGAAGTAAAGTCGGTCAGCTTGACACTGAACACACTGAGTGCCTTCCTAACAAGCATGTCGTCAAAGGCGATTAATTTTAGGGTTTCTATCCCAGAGGCAAGGAATCAACAGCCTGCATACAAAGCCAGATTCATAAAACATGTGTGCACAAAAAAATTAAAGCTTTGGAACAAGATCAAAGTGCGGAACTGGACGAGTACCAAATCTTTCGAGAGGGGTTTGTTAAGAAGAAGGAGGAGGAGGAGAATAATAATAATAATAATAATAATAATAAGAAGAAGAAGAAGAAGAAGAAGAGGAAGAAGAAAAAGAAGAAGAAGAAGAAGAAGAAGAAGAAGAAGAAGAAGAAGAAGAAGAAGAAGAAGAAGAAGAAGAAGAAGAAGAAGAAGAAGAAGAAGAAGAAGAAGAAGAAGAAGAAGGAAGAAGAAGAAGAAGAAGAAGAAGAAGAAGAAGAAGAAGAAGAAGAAGAAGAAGAAGAAGAGGAAGAAGAAGAAGAGAAGAAGAAGAAGAAGAAGAGAAGAAGAAGAAGAAGAAGAAGAAGAAGAAGAAGAAGAAGAAGAAGAAGAAGAAGAAGAAGAAGAAGAAGAAGAAGAAGAAGAAGAAGAAGAAAAAAAGGGGGGGGGGGAGAAGAAGAAACCAGGTTACTGCGATTGCTTGACGTCACCCCCCCTCCCCCCATTCATTCATTCATTCATTCATTAGCATGTCCCTCGCGGAACCTCGCTGCCATAACAACCCTCCGGAAAACCTTCCTATCCTGAGCAAGATGTCCTGCGTCTGATACACCCATCTGGAGATCATCTGCCACATCCTGCACCCATCTTCTCCTTGGCCTTCCTCTTCCTCTCTTCCCAGGCATATACCCCTCCATTATTGTTCTCTCTAGACTTCCATGACGTTCCCCCACCCAGTTTAAAAGTCCCGAGTTTAAATCCGTATTGAGACACATTGACATCGTTTCCTTTACGTACTTTCTTGATATGGCTACATACCCCAGACAACCCACTTTACGTGGATCGTCAAAACTGGGCAACACCTGGTAGGCAGATGCAGGAAGACACATGTCAAAACTGCTTCTGACGAACAGAGACCCAGATTTGCTAGCGGAAATCAACAACCTTTATAGAAAACATCTGTTAATCCTCACAGCACGCCATATTTTTCTACAAGATATCTAATTAGTGCTATCCGAGACAACGGCTTAATACTAGGGTCTTTTTTCTTCTGCTTGTTTACTTTGGGGGGGGGGGGGGGGGGGGGGGGGGGGAAAGCTAAAATTTAGCAGAAATTTACAATCTTCCTCATTGCTTTCATCATCGTCATCATTATCATCATCATCATCATTATCATCATCATCACAATCAACTACCTTTTACTGCCTGAATGCAACCCTTGTATGGTGGTGTAGGTTGGGGAAGTAGAAGATCCCTAGTTGGAGACTTTCAAGCCGCATGGTTAGAACAGTCGCCACAGGGTGTGCAGGTAAAACTTTTATTTTTGCCCTGCAATAACCCCCCCCCCCCCACCCCCACCCCCAAACCCGCCCTATCCCTTACCTTAGATCGTATAGGAGTCCCATGTGCAAAAAGCTCGACCAGCCGCTGCTCATACAATCCAACATCAGTTTAGTTATGATTGTCATTATTATTAAATATCATCATCATGTAGCAGGTCCTTTGCTAAAACGTCGCTCTCATCACTGTTTGCCTGAAAGAAACTCGGTCTCTCGCCAGTTCTACTGCCTAATGTACTTTCATATTCAAGGAGTCACTTATATATTGTGCCCATCTTCGTGTTGGTCCCTGCCTAATGTACTTTCATATTCAAGGAGTCACTTATATATTGTGCCCATCTTCGTGTTGGTCGGCCCCTGCCCCTCCTTCCTGGTAACAGTCTCCGCAATTATTTTTACCAATCCGTTATGTCGCTTGATAAAAAAAAGTTTTATCTTCCGAGACCAGGTGCTGTTTATTAGCCAATCTTCCTTGATGTTGAGATCTTTTAAAATGTCAGTATTTCTTCTCTTCTGTGTCCATTCTGAGAATCTTTGAACAAAATTTCAGCTCAGAAGCTCCTTTTTTTCATTCTTAAGGACTGGGAAATAGTCCACAACTCACATCCGTATGTTGCTACAGGAAAGATGCACGCTCTCAAAATTTTAATATTTATTTCCTTGCTGTTGCTTAACCACAGACTTTGAATGATGTTAAATCTTTGTATTGCTATGGCCATCCTCCTTTTTATTTCAGTTAAACATTTTCCATGACTAAATATATGCTATATAATTATATATAGTCAGTGATCGTCATTATATTATCGGTTGCGACACCGACTGTAATAATTGTGTCCAGTTTGGTTTATGTTGTGAACTTGCAGATTCAGAAAAATGACGAGTGGCCTGTTGTCAGAGAACTTATGATGCCTTATGCGTTTAATTGCGAGTGCAATAACTGATCTTTGCTAACTACTCCTTATACTCCTTCCATCGACGATGAACGGCATTTCTGGAGTCGTACTGTTTGTGTTGGCACTTCCAACTGCTGCTTTATGCATTTAATGTGCGCGTGTGCTGTTGGTTTGCTACGGCCGCTGTATGTGTCATAAATCAAACTATTGCTGATGATAAGCCATGTCTAAATTCTGAGGTTGAATGTTGAATGTTGAATATTAAATTAAGAATTCCGAACTGGATGACGATTTGGGGTTTCAACCTAACACAGTTGAAATGATGTCTGATAAAGGTTGTAGAATAAATGATAATCTCGTAGATATCAAACTGAACGGACACAACATTTAAACAGTAAACACCACTAAATGTTTGGACATGACACTGGGCCAACAACTTAACTGGAAGAAACATATAGATATCCAATTTTAGTCATCTCCTTGTGAGATGCAGTTTTTCGTTATTTTGAAACTCCACCCGGCTCTTTCCAGGGGCCGCAATATAGCCAGGCCATCAATATGGCCTTATGGCTGAACGCGGTTTCTGGAACCTCTCCACGGGTGATCCTCATCCATATGTTGGCACTTTGTGTCATCGAGTCTTTATCGCTTGTGTGATGTCCTGGTGGAGTAAAATGTATTACTAAACAAAAAGATAACCTGGCTGCGTCTTGCCGAGAACCTATACATATGTTTAGATTTCTCAAGGGAAATGGATGGGGTGCAAGCTCTAAACAAATGCTTATGTTCTACAAATCATTTAAAGAGGAAGAATGGACTATGGTAAAATTCTGATTGATTCTGCAGCAAAAAAGACTAAAAATAAACGGATAAAATTCAGCACCAGGTACTATGCATCATAGCTGAAACACCCAGAACTACCTCTAAAGAGGCTGTAGAATTAGCAATGGGAATTATGCCTTTGCACTTTAAAAGAAAGGAATTCAGTCTAAATTTCTCAGTCAGAGCTATCAACGACCAAACACACCCAGCATACATATAATTCCTTGAAGCACAAACAGAGGTATCCAATATGAGGTTAAATAAATATATTCCGACAACTATTAAATGTATAACAGATCCGAGTAGTTCTGCAAGAACCTCTTCAGTAATGATAAATATACAGCCCTAAGCTCCCTCTATGGTACTTCAACCTCTCTGAGACTGATTATAATCGTGCTAGTGTTATCAGTAAAGTCCCATACCCTAAAAAAAAGAGATGGCTATGGATTACATATAACATCTAATAAAGGATCGATTTCCAGTTTACATAGACGGGTCCAAAGAAAACGATAACAAGCTATGACTAGGATTATACATTCCGCAATGGAAACTAAAGAAAAACTATAACATACCTGATAATTCATCAGTTTTCACGGCAGGAATTATTGCTTACTCAAAGCTCTTGAAATGCCACATGACAGCCCTCTGAAACAACAGACAGCTTCAACAGACTCCCCATCTACTGTTCAGGCATTAAAACATTCAGAAATGTGTAGCAGACCAGACTTAATAGAAGAGATCTCCCTGGCTAACACATGTCTACACACAGGAGGATGATGAAGGCTTGTATAGATACCAGCTAATGCGGGAGTATGGGTTAATGAAACTGCAGATAGGGAAGCAAAAGAAAAAAGCAAGTCTAATCAAAACGATGTTAATCTAAGTATGAGCATAGGAGACATCAAATCACTGATTTAAAAAAAAATGTATGTTAGAGGATTGGTCCTTGAATTGGGACCAAAGCCTTATGGGTAGACATTCATATAAGTTGTTAAATGCTCTTCAAAGACATAGTCAGATAACAGATGGACTTAAAATACCATGAAATCGTAAATTACTTAGACAATAACTTGGATGATTTTGCTTTACAATACAGGAAGAGACATGTAATGTATGCCAGCAATACAATAATACAGAGCACTGTTTGCTGGACTGTAGGGAATATGACGACGAAAGAAAACTATTAACTGCTTACATGAATCTCTGTAAATTACCTATGAGTAAATTACCTATGAAGGTGGAAAACTTACTGCACGTGAAAAGCCCCAGAGACATGCTTGGCAAGGTCAAGCAGTTTATTACTAGGACTAAAATCCATTTATAGAAGGGTCCAGAATGCCTATGGCGTCTTTGAAGAAGTTTACCCAAAGATAAAATCGTGTAGAATAATCAGTGAGTTGAGTTAAGCTGAGTCAAGAATTGACATCACAGCACTCGGGGAATTCCCATGCGTGCTCCGTCCTCATCTTCAGCAGCCAGCGCAGAGTTCCAATACTGATGGTACCAGTCACAATCTGGTTATATTTCTATTTTGCCTTTCATCTGAGTGTAGTGAGCCGGCCAGACTCTCTGGTTACACCCAGGTGCCTAATTCTCTCCAGGCCATAATAATCTTGTTTCTCTACTGATTCCGTTGCTTGTTCCCAAAGGGCCTTGAGCACATTTGCCTTGTCATGTATCACTTACCAGAAGTGAAAATGCGTGATAATGTATTGATCAGAACCAACGTTATGACGTTTCTCGGGGGGAGGTTCGATCGCAGCTTGTCATTCAGGGAACACGTTGACCATGTGATAACAAAAGCACGCAAAGGTCTATCTGCAATGAGGATTATGGCTGCTTCCAACATTGAGCAAAGACTACTAATACTTCTATTCTACAGTCTGGTCCTTTCCCCCATTGAATATGCTCTGGCCATCCTCACTGTCAGTGCTACCCAGATTGAACGACTCGAAAAGGTGCAAAATGAAGCCATGCGCATTATTTTGGGATGTACTAGAGACACATCCTGTGGAGCAATGAGGTATCTACTTGACTTTCCAACAATGAACCAAAGAATCAGGATGTGGAGGGCTCGGGCATATCTCAAAATATGTGCTGATAAGAAACACCCACTGCATCAAGCGCTTTTTAGTGAAAAGGGCGACAGACTGAAGAGGGGGAAATCGTGGCTAGGTCGGGCAGAAGATGTTATTAGGCAAATATGCAGCCTAACCACGACCGGCTCTAGCTGACGGGCCGTGCTGCTGACGTCACCGGGTCGGGCTAACGAAACGTTAACGCAGCGGTTCTCAAACAGGAAAAAAACTTTTTTCCACCGTGGTGAGGGAAAACTACTTAAATTTCAACTTTTAAATATCTACATGTCTTCTTTAATAATTTCACAATTTTAGCCGACTTTTCTTTATTATTGCCGCGGCACACCAGGCATACGCTCACGGACCCCCACGGTGCCTCGGCACCCAGTTTGAAAACCGCTGCGTTGATGCATCGTTAGCCCGACCCGGTGACCTCAGCAGCACGGCCCGTCAGCTGGAGCCGGTCGTGGCCTAACCGACATCATACCTGGTGCAGAATGGATACCTGTGCCTCAGGCGTTTATTTGTACATTTTCCTGTATTGTCACACTCAACAGGCGATGTAGAGAAGAGAAT
>CAJHNH020002779.1:530000-555000 GCA_905116865.2 Candidula unifasciata
CCAGACAAATCATTCGGCCGGAGTTAACAGCCTGTGAAGACAAAGAAGCAGAAAAAGAAAAATGAGGAGGAGAAGCACAAGAAGGAGAAGAAGAAGAAAAAAAGAAGAAGAAGAAGAAGAAGAAGAAGAAGAAGAAGAAGAAGAAGAAGAAGAAGAAGAAGAAGAAGAAGAAGAAGAAGAAGAAGAAGAAGGATAAGAAAAAGAAGAAGAAGAAGAAGAAGACATATAAGAAGAAGAAGAAGAAGAAGAAGAAGAAGAAGAAGAAGAAAAAGAAGAAAAAAAAAAAAAAGAAGCAGCTCGAAGTGGTAACAGCACGTAGGGAACGAATCGATTATTGGATTGGGAACCTCACAACTGTAGCCGTTGTTTTCGCAGTTGCACATTTGCCTACAGAGCAGACCTTAGCCTTGTCAGCATCAAGGCGGGTGTATCATTATGCGTCTAAGTTCCCAGGTGGATCCACCCTGTGATGGGTACCAAGAGAATGTGCGGAAAAGTTTGGTAGTTAGTTAATCAACAGATTATCCTCACTACACACCGAACAAGTCCACAAGCACTCGGGTTCCATCTTCAGTATATCCCTCTGCGTGAGGCCACTGAAAACACCGGTTGTGTATTGATTTATTTTTCTTCTTTTGCTACTTAAACAGTGTTCATCTTTGGCGACACCTCTTTTAAACTGAAGTTCTTGTAGTCTTCTGAGTGTTTCCGACTCAATGTCGTGTCATGAATCGTCTTAGACAGTCATGAGATTCACCCACCACGCCACTCATCTAGTGCTGATTAATCCAAAAAGATATTGATTGGTGTAGCACCATTTGCTGGATGAGGAGAAAAGCTGCGTGAAAGAGTCATTGAACCTTACAGCCCCCCCCCCCCCCTTTTCCGCCCCCTCCCCCAATCTCGCTGTCCGACTTGTGACTGTCGTATGGCAGTTTTGTCGCGCACCTTACTCACAGGATATTTTCACAAATCCCTCAGGTGCTCTGAGACAGGAGAGTTTTGAATGGTGGCTCTCGTTCGTCTAGAGGCCTAACCCTCGGTTCAAACTTTCCATTCAACCTGTCTCAGGGGAGAGGTGACACGAGCTCTGACTCCACAGGGTTATTATGAACACTTGGGTACCTCTCGGCCAGACGTCCTCACCACAGATTGCTCCCAGACTGGAACAAAACAAGTCCAGTCGAACAAATAATCAACAGTGAATACGATAAGACAAGATTTCGTTTATAAATGCCACAATGAACTCCAATTAGACAAAACTCTCCTTAGAACTAGAAGGCGAATGAACTCGAAATTCAATGTAATAAGTTCCCTGTAACCAAGCTGAAGAAAAATAACTTGAAGAATTAACTGAAAGAATATTGAATACTTTAAAGAACAAAGTTAGTGCGAGAGTCTTCCTCCTACTCTACGTTTCCGTCCAGTATCATCATAGCTGAGGAATCTGATGGATTGGAAAGGTCCACTTAGACTTAAGCCGTCATAAAGTGTCACTTTGACTTATCTGTTTAGATCTTATATCTCCTCTGGATGCTGGAGCGAAGTTTCCGACTGCCGTACTTTACGATAGGACTTCTCAGAAACGAGGCTGCTTCTCTGGATGCCGGAATAGATCTTCACGTCGCCAGACTTCCCAACATTATTTCACCAGCAGGAACAGTTTCTGGCGTTGATCGAGGACAATCACCTTGAGCTCGGAAGACGACGACTCAAGTATCGTCCACACGTTCAGGACCCCCAATTCACCACATGTAAATTGCTTAAGGGGTAGTGGCAGAAGGAATCAGTCTACAAGACACTGACACTTGTTGGATCTTCATAACCTGAAAAACACAAAGCAACACCCATGAGCGAACCGTATCTAATGCACCTGGTCAATCAACATCCTTATCATCTCCTCATGCTCAGATAAACTTGAGGTTATTCCCAACCATGAAGGTTGGTCACCTCTATCTTAGAATCCATTTAGTTTCCTAGAGTGAGCACCAGATCATTAACTCGAATAATTCCTGGAACAGTTCTGTAGCAAAGGTTAGACAGATCTCCATTATTTACCCTTCCTTCTAACGTAGAAAATAAGGGATCGGCGATGAAGTCAAAACCAAGACCTACTGAAATATGTTATGAAAACAATACGACAGTCGAAGCTTGTTGTGGTTACGAAATCACCTAGCAACAGCGGACATGACGTCATATCTGCCCATAAGCTTCTTGTCATTCAAAACAATTCAGAGACTTACCAAGTTCTGATACCGAATACTAGCAAATAATTAACAATACAAAGTTATCAATACTACAAACCCACTCCAGATATGTAGATTGATTGAATTGAAAAGGTTTAAAAGGCCATTTCAAAGCATTCTGCGAGAAATGTCAACCGAAAGTGCATTCCGATCTGGAGCTCCTTTCGCCACCTTCCTTGGCAAGAATCGTAGGAAAACAGATTCGCATTATCCAGCTGCTGGTCTTACTTACCTACATTACAGACACTATGAACGCAAATATTCAATTAAAAAGTCCTTAAGAAAACTCACCCATGATAACAAAAAAAGAGAATAAGGAAACTTGTCTGTATAACGGTCAATCGGCGAGACACAAGGAAAAACGCCTGCCTCCAAGACCGGACTGTAGAGAAGTGACGCACACAAACATGTCTCCTAACTACAGCAGTTAGCGTATGAATCCCGCTCACTAATGCAGTGCAGTGGTCAGACAATTTATTTAGAATAGGCGTAGAAAATGCGTCCTAACATTTAATTCGACACTCAAAGCCTAAAAGAGTCATTATCAAAGGGTTTTATATGGATTTTTCCTATCAGAACTCCCCCACAACAAACGAACTATCTAACTATGCTTGGCCTATTCTAATACATAGTTACGATGACGAGTTTAGGGTTGTCAGCTATATGGACCTTCCTACTGTGGCAGATGTGTGGATGCTGTCATGCGACACTTACTCTCATTCTCTTTATATATATATATATATCTTTCTCTCTCTCTTTCTCTCTCGCTCTGTGTTTTTCCCTCCCCCTCTCTCCCACCCCCTCATTATATACATCATCTGTTAACAAGACACAAAACAATCACAATACCTTCCCCTCTGCTCCTCAAACACTTTTGCTTTAACTTTCTCTTACAGTTATGTCTTCCAGATGTATATACATGAAATCCAGCAAGCCTGTTTTCTATCCCCGGCAACCGGGAGAAAAGAAGAATTATTGAAATCAATGATTATTTCATGCTATGTACATGGCTGCATACACATGCACGTGTCAGGAATTGATTATGCAGTAAGCAGATAAGCGAATCTCTAGCGTTTTACCCGACTGTTGATCAGAGCTTTCCAAATTGTTCACAAACAGAGCATGCTTCGGAAAAGTGAATCTGGTGTCCTGTGCCCAGAGTGGTTTGTATCGCTTGATAAAGCCCAGATCAAGAGCATTTCATAAGCTTTACTGGGAAGGTCACGGATAGTGAGCATATTTTGCATCTTTTCTCTAGGTATGCCGGCGTATTGGGTAATGAACAGGCAGACAGATTGGCTGGATCTGCACCACTGGGTGGTGAGTTGATACATGACAAGGCAGATGTGGTCAAAGCCTTGTGGGAACTAGCAAAGGAATCAGTAGAGAAAGAAGACTGTTATGGCCTGGAGAAAATGAGACATCTGGGTGTAACCGGAGAGTCTAGCCGGCTCACTACACTCAGAGGAAAGGCAAGAGAGGCATGTGACTAAATAATGTACCATCAGTATTGGAACTCCGTGCTGGCTGGTGAAGATCAGGACGAAGCACGCACGGGAATGCCCCTAAAGCTGTGATGTCAATTCTTGACTCAACGCAAGTGAACTCAACTTAACTCAACTCTGTAAAAGAAGTTCATGTGTGCGAGGTAACACATAGTCTGAGAGATTAGCTTCTGCCACTCCATTAGTCTGATAGATTAGCTTCTGCCACTCCCTTGGGCGATGAGCTTCTTTGTGACAAAGCGAATGTGATGAATGCTGCAATTCATCATGGGATTAGAACGGACTCTGAAAGATATTCAACACTGGAAAGGGAGGGGGCTAGGGTGAGAGACATAGGCGGATTTTTAATCAGGGTGCAACTGATACTGTTTGCATGTTGACTCTTTGTTGGCTACTGAAGAAGGGGACGGACCATGTGTGGAAACGTCGCGAGTCCAGTGATGTCAATTCTTGATTAATTCGTTTATTCATTTATACTATTCACGTTGTTGAGGACACACGCTAATTTTTTTTTAGGCAAACATAATTCCGCGACACATTACTTCAGTATACTAGTCTGCTAAATATCATGAAAAGATAGATATAAAACCAGAAGCAGAATCTGGCAGCTTCAGGTTATCCCAAACATAAATCGGCATGGAAAAGGATCCTTTAGTTACAAACGACAAGTGAACGTTACGGCTGGAAACCCTTCCTCAACACATTACACGAATAGACAACACCACAACCATGAACAAGAATACGCAAAATCACTCAACTTACCTATCTGAAAGAGGAATCACATATGTCCTACCAACTCAATCCATGACACGTGTCTGACCACAGGAAATAAATACTAACCGGAAGGAGTTGTGAACGGCAAGAACTCAAAAATATTAGATAGAACTATAGGATTCCATGAATCCATTATAACCCCCCCCCCCCCCCCCAAAAAAAAAAATCATCGACCACCTACTTCGAGCAGAATCAGTTATAATTGTGGTCTAGTTTTTTTGTGCCATTATGTTGGCTAAGAAATGTGCACAAAAACTAGTGGCTTGGAGCGGTGCTCTAGCACCCAGTGAGGGTTGTTGGGGACGGGGCTGGTATGTACTAAACACAACCATACACATATAAAGAGATAGATGCACAATTATATATATACATGTGTGTATATATATATATATATATATATATATATATATATATATATATATATATATACACATAACATTCACGTCTGCACGCCTACGTGGGAATGCACGTATACGTGCTCACACACACACACACACACACACACACACGTACGCCCACGTAGGAATGCAGGTTTACGTGTCTGCACACACACACACTAGTAGTCAGCTATATAATGTGTTAGAGACTTTGACGTCATATTTTACCGATTAAAACTAGCATACTGCATCAAAACTAACAATTTAAATACGGCATGAAATTGCTATACACTGTACTTCCGCGTTGAATGCCAATTATTCTGTTAACGCTTCACGCTCGCACCACACACTGTAATGTGTCGCAACGAACAGTTTTGAAAGCTCTGTTGTAGATTCTTAACTTTGCCAGGAGAAAAACATGGGTTACATTGCTAGGCGCGCTGCCTAGGCAGCTGCAATAACTGTCTAACATAACACCCGAGCATTAATTGATAATGGGGACACAAAACGCGCACATGGAACACTGGTCGTGTATGGGAAATTAAAGTTTTTTTTTTTTTTTAAATCGAGGAAATCTCAACAGATGTGTAGGCAGACAGATGGAGGCGGTAATAGGACAGGCATGAAGACAGATAGACTGACGTGCAGTTAGTTGGAAAAATATTCAAACCGACAAACGTAAAGAAATGCAGTCTGTTCGACAAACAGACCTAGATAGAAAGACAGAGATAGAGAGAGAGAGAAAGAGGGAGAGAGAGAGAGAGAGAGAGAGAGAGAGAGAGAGAGAGAGAGAGAGAGAGAGAGAGAGAGAGAGAGAGAGAGAGACTGGAAAATCGTATCAATTCTTTGGAGATGTGGATATACAGAAGATTAGGTCGTATTTCATGGAAACAAAAGCTATCAAATACAGAGGTACTGAGAAAATTGGGAATGAAAAGAGAGTGGTGGCGGACAAACTTTTATCTTATTGATCTCTGGTATGTCAGTTTACAAGAGACAATATGTCAGTTTACAAGAGACAATATGTCAGTTTACAAGAGACAATATGTCAGTTTACAAGAGACGAGATGTCAGATTACAAAAGACAATATGTCAGTTTACAAGAGACAAGATGTCAGTTTACAAGAGACAAGATGTCAGTTTACAAGAGACAAGATGTCAGTTTACAAGAGACAAGATGTCAGTTTACAAGAGACAAGATGTCAGTTTACAAGAGACAATATGTCAGTTTACAAGAGACAATATGTCAGTTTACAAGAGACAAGATGTCAGTTTACAAGAGACAAGATGTCAGTTTACAAGAGACAAGATGTCAGTTTACAAGAGACAAGATGTCAGTTTACAAGAGACAAGATGTCAGTTTACAAGAGACAAGATGTCAGTTTACAAGAGACAAGATGTCAGTTTACAAGAGACAAGATGTCAGTTTACAAGAGACAAGATGTCAGTTTACAAGAGACAAGATGTCAGTTTACAAGAGACAAGATGTCAGTTTACAAGAGACAATATGTCAGTTTACAAGAGACAAGATGTCAGTTTACAAGAGACAAGATGTCAGTTTACAAGAGACAATATGTCAGTTTACAAGAGACAAGATGTTAGTTTACAAGAGACAAGATGTCAGTTTACAAGAGACAATATGTCAGTTTACAAGAGACAAGATGTCAGTTTACAAGAGACAAGATGTCAGTTTACAAGAGGCAAGATGTCAGTTTACAAGAGACAAGATGTCAGTTTACAAGAGACAAGATGTCAGTTTACAAGAGACAAGATGTCAGTTTACAAGAGACAAGATGTCAGTTTACAAGAGACAAGATGTCAGTTTACAAGAGACAATATGTCAGTTTACAAGAGACAAGATGTCAGTTTACAAGAGACAAGATGTCAGTTTACAAGAGACAAGATGTCAGTTTACAAGAGACAAGATGTCAGTTTACAAGAGACAAGATGTCAGTTTACAAGAGACAAGATGTCAATGTACAAGAGACAAGATGTCAGTGTACAAGAGACAAGATGTCAGTTTACAAGAGACAAGATGTCAGTTTACAAGAGACAAGATGTCAGTTTACAAGAGGCAAGATGTCAGTTTACAAGAGACAAGATGTCAGTTTACAAGAGGCAAGATGTCAGTTTACAAGAGACAAGATGTCAGTTTACAAGAGGCAAGATGTCAGTTTACAAGAGGCAAGATGTCAATGTACAAGAGACAAGATGTCAATGTACAAGAGACAAGATGTCAGTTTACAAGAGACAAGATGTCAATGTACAAGAGACAAGATGTCAATGTACAAGAGACAAGATGTCAGTTTACAAGAGACAAGATGTCAGTTTACAAGAGACAAGATGTCAGTTTACAAGAGACAAGATGTCAATGTACAAGAGACAAGATGTCAATGTACAAGAGACAAGATGTCAGTTTACAAGAGACAAGATGTCAATGTACAAGAGACAAGATGTCAGTTTACTTACTTTACTTTACTTAGTCGCTCCTCTTCTACCTTGGGGTGTAGAGGTTTGCCAGAGAGATCGCCAGACATCTCTATCAGCAGTTTTCTTTCTGGCTTTGTTCCATTCCAGTCCTCTGTCAGTTAGGGACTGTCGGATGTTGTCTTCCCAGCGCACCCTGGGTCGTCCTGGAGGTCTGGTTCCCTGGTTCTTAGCCTCCCATGCCTGCCACGGTAGCCGATTTTCTCCCATTCTGCATACATGTCCAAACCATCGTAACTGTGACTGATCTACTCGGGTTAGTAAGGGCTGGGTATCAAGATCTTGACGTATTGTCTGATTGCGGACTTTGACCCTTCTTGTCACTTGGACCACCTTTCTCAGGTATCTCATTTCCGAGGCTTGCAGCTGGCTTCTGTGAGCTGTTGTCATTGCCCATGACTCACACCCATAGGTCAGGACTGGTACATAGGTAGAGCGGTAAACAGCCATTTTCGTCCTCTTGCCAATTTCTCTTTTGCTAAGAAACCCTCGGTTTATGGCCTGGAAGAGTCTCCCAGCAGCTGCTTTTCGTGTAGCCCAGCTCAGTCTTAATGCCTCTATTTTGGTCTAATACAACTACAAGGTATTTGAACTGGTTAACTAGATACAGCGGTAATAGATCTACAAGTCGACTACGCAGAACATGCACGGCACAAAAATCAGAGACACTGAAAGGAACTTTCAAGGAAAAGAAGCGAACAGAAGGGGCCGTTCCAGGGATCTTCTTCCTGCCCTGACGCCGCCAGGCATTTCGGGAGTAGATGAAATAAATAAACTGGAAGATAAGTCAAGCTGAAATTCCGAGGCAAAACTTACTTGAAAATTTCATTCAGATTGTAAGTATTTCGAATTTTGAGGCGTTTGAATTCCTAGGTATCGCTGTTAAGCTGAGAGAGAGAGAGAGAGAGAGAGAGAGAGAGAGAGAGAGAGAGAGAGAGAGAGAGAGAGAGAGAGAGAGAGAGAGAGAGAGAGAGAGAGAGAGAGAGAGAGAGAGAGAGAGAGAGAGAGAGAGTCAGCTAAAAATGTATACACACTTAATGACAAGAAACGTATGTACAAAATTAAAAAATTTGTGATGTTTAATTTATACAGACATCAGAATTGAATAAAAACTGCTTTCAAAGTTATGCAGAATCATTTTCGTTTTCAAACATAACCTTGGCTCTCAAGTCGACCCATTGGGTCCAGGTTAAGTCCTTGGAAGTAAAGGCAGCCGGCGTGATCTTGATCACATCATAAACCGAGTGCCGATTGATCTTTACAATCTTCTTCTTTTATTTTTGCGTCCACCGGCTGTAAACTCTGGCAAAAGCTCAGGATGTTCATCCACCTCTGGACTTTAATTTGACTCCAGAACCTGAGTGTGGCGTGCACATCCGTTTCACAAATCTTGTTTATTTGTATGCAGACTTTTGCCACACGTACTCCGACTTCGAAGAATATCCCCAGTTAGTCGACTCCTACGACATGCTTCTTGGGAAGGCAGTGGGTCTATTTTCGTTTTCCCTATAACGGGGCCCCAGACCCACACAGGGAGTTTTATACAATATAGGTCTAGCCCTATATACCCAGTCCGTCTAAAGGCATTACAGATGGTCCTTTACTGTACTTACGGTTACACAAGGTTCTTGAATTAATTACTAATACCAATCATTGCGCCAAAACAAACATGTCGTATGGGGCACAAATTATTTGTGTATGCTTCAAACTCAGAGCGCCAGAGAGGCAAAAGAAAAAAAAGAAAAAACGAAAAAACCAACCGTTTTTATACAAATCCGTAAAATCTGTAAAACAGATGTGCACGCAAAACTCAAATTCTGGGTCAAGATGAACTTTTAGTGGACAGACAACTTGAACTTTTCGCCAAATTTTAAAGCCCGTGAATGCTAAAAATAAAAAAAGAGGGGAAAACTTATGGAACATGTAGTAATTTATCTTGATCATGTAGTAATTTATCTTGAACATGTAGTAATTTATCCTGAATATAAAGTAATTTATCTTGATCCTGTAGTAATTTATCTTGATTATATAGTAAATTTATCTTGATCATGCAGTAATTTATCTTGATCATGCAGTAATTTATCTTGATCATGCAGTAATTTATCTTGATCATGCAGTATTTATCTTGAACATGTAGTCGTTTTTCTTGACCATGTGGTAGTTTATCTTGACCATGTGGTAATTTATCTTGAACATTTAGTAATTTATCTTGAACATGCAGTAATTTATCTTGAACATGTATTAGTTTATCTTGAACATGTAGTAATTTATCTTGAACATGTAGTAGTTTATCTTGAACATTTAGTAGTTTATCTTGAACACGCAGTAGTTTATCTTGAACACGCAGTAGTTTATCTTGAACACGCAGTAGTTTATCTTGAGCATGTAGTAGTTTATCTTGAACATGCAGTATTTTATCTGAAACATGTAGTAATCTATCTTGAACATACAGTAGTTTATCTTGAACATTTAGCAATTTATCTTGAACATGCAGTAGTTTATCTTGAACATATAGCAATTTATCTCAAACATTTAGCAATTTATCTCGAACATGTTGCAGTTCATCTTGAACATGTAGCAATTTATCTTGAGAATGTAGTAATTTATCCTAATAATGTAGTAATTTATCTTGACCATGTAGTAACTTATCTAGAACATATAGTAATCTAAATTTTTAAAATATGTAAATGTTTCTCTGTTAATGATAGCTAATCCCGAAAGTTCTTCACTGATTGCTTCCAAATTTTGAGACAATGATACATTCGAATACACGAGTGTTTTTATAAAATAATGTTGCATAAAGCACGAACTATGTAGCTCCAGCGCCGATCACATTGGTTGTTGCATTACCAGCGCTGGTTTTTTTCCTTGCGCTGAAGGTGAACTTTGATTGTTGACCTCAGAAATCTGCATGAAGCTGTATGCCGACAATTCTTCGCCGAATGCTTTCAAATTTTAGCGCAACTTTGCATTCGAATACGCGAGTGTTTTGATATAAGAGTTTCACTAAAAGCACGAACTACATAGCTCCAGCCACGATTACATCGGCATCTTAGTTTTGCTTTCCAGAGGTCAAATTTGTTTTCCGTTTCTTCGTTCCAGGCGAGGGTTGTAGGCGAACTTTGACTGTTGACCTAAAAAATCTGCATCAAGCTATATAATTAATTGTGTGGTAAATATTACACTGGCCGCATTCACTTCTCAGTACAATTCATGCTTCCCATTTGCCAAGGTCAATGTAAAATTAATATCACCAGGATATGAATTTCAAATCCTTCGGAGAGGGAGAGAGGAGTAGCTTAAAACATAATTTTAAATTCTCATGTTTTGATTACTAATACTTTAATCACCCTTCCTTGGCTATTTTAATTTTTTTCGCCAATTTGTTGGTTAATTAGAAGTTTAATTCTAAGCTTTACTTTTTGAAAAAAAAATGAAGAAAAAATGTTTAGCATGTGATAAACAAACAACCATATTTTAACTAATTTAAATACACACACATGTGTTGCGTGTGATAGAATCGGCAAACCAGACTAACCCTAATCTGCGCAGACAATGATTGACATATTAACCATATTAGACATATGCGCATTCTATTTTCTTTCTTTTTCTTGTCGCTAGGCTGAGCCACAGCAACGCGTGGCCGCTAGGTTATAATAAGAAAAGTAAATAAAGTAATTTGACGGTGAAAAAATGAAGACGAACAGGCATAGATATGTTTAATAAAGGAAGAGAAACATAATATCTAGAGAAAACACGAATTAAAATATGATATTGAGACAAACAACAAATTACGATATTATTATCCAGATAAACAAAACATTAACACCGAACATTGTGAAATGTTTTACACAATCAGGAGATAAACAACGCATTAAAAATGAGAACTGCGCAGAAAGCTGGATTAGGGAACACGCACTTATGTCAGTCTGAATAGATTAAAATGTGGATATACAGCAAAATAAGTCGCAGTTCTTAGCAACGAAAACGATTTTAAAAAATAGCAACAAAGACGATCAAATAATAGCAACAACAGCATTTAAATAATAGCAACAAAAACGATCAAGTAATGGCAACTAGAACAATCAAATAATTGCAACAAAAACAATCAAATAATGACAACAGGAACAAACAATCAAATAATGACAACGTTGACAATCAAATAATGGCAACATTAACAATCAAATAATGGCAACATGAACTATCAAATAATGGCAACTGGAACAATCAAACAATGGCATCTAGAACAATCGAAAAATTGCAACAAAAACAATAAAATAAAGGCAACAGGAACAATCAATTTTACTGTACAGAAATTGTTAAGATGCTGGAAACGGAAAGAGAGTTGCTGATAGAAATAAAAACAGGACATGATGTAAATATTGTTTAAAAAAATCCACGCCGAAATTTAAAAAAAACTGAAAGGATGCCCAGCAGGAGATGGACAGCGATACAACAGGGAGAAATCATCAGTAAAACGAACTAAATTAATCTTCGTTCTTTTTTTTCGTAGCGTTTACCGGCTTGTTGTTCGCCCACTTCTGGACTTTGGTCCTGTTCCAGAACTTGGGTTTTGCATGCACATCCATTTGTCAGATCTGGCTTATTCGTATGCAGGCTATTGGTTTCTCGCCTCTCAGGCAGATGCACTCCGACTTTTTTAAAAATGCCCCTAACTGGTAGCCATTTACGGCATGTTGGGAGCAGTGGGTCGTACCTCTCCCCCTCCCACCCACCTTCCAAGTGCGTTTCCGGAATCCACATGAGGAGAACAAAATTTGAGAGACGAACGAATGATATTTATTTTGTAAAGGGTCACAAACTGGGCTCACAGGCCCGTCTTTTATTCAGCCTTTCCAACCACTCATCTTTCACACAGCAGTTGTAGTTTACCTGTAAATAATGCTATGTTCCTTTCAGTTTAAATAATATTAATAGTTGAAACACACATATACACACACAGGTGTGCGCACACACAGAGACAAACACAAACACACAATCACGCACAAACACGCGCACACACACACATGAAGACAAGGATTCGTAACGATACATACGTTCACCTACTCATGCATACGCTCACACGCATAAACACTCACAGATACTCCTACACATGTGATTACATACAAACATACATACACGCATGCATATAAACTCATAATACTCACTCATAAATACACGCATGCACACATTCAGCACTCATTCATACATTCATACATATACAAAGAGAATCATACAATCATAAATACACATTCGAGTACGTACGCATACAGTACAACCAGGACTGAGATATATACGAGGTGACGAAAAGACGCTGGCCTTGCAAAAACCTGAGAACAGTATAACTACAACGTCTTTTGCACTGGAACCCACAGGGGCATAGAAATAAAGGATGACTAAAAACATGGAGTTTGGAGTAGGGATCTAGAGGCTGAAGTTTAAAAAATGGGGCAGACATGGAGAGAGCGATAGCGAAGGACAGAACGACTTGGCGTGAGTTGGTTGAGGGCCTCTTCTCCACTGGGTGTTATAAAGGCATAGGAGAAGAAGAAAACGAAGAGATGGGCGAATATAACTATGAGAAAGTGCAATTATTTCCGAAGACAGAGAGTGTCGGCGATCTATTGCAGCCAAGCTTCAGAGTGGAGACGAAAAACTTCGATGTTTACATTCATACAGACAACTTTCCTGGGTATCAGAAAGTCAGATCCTGGCGAAGCCGGGCATTTTTCTTCAAATATGACATCGGTTCCAGCCTTGAATGAGTACTTTACAAGGTCGTGAGAAGTAAAGGTGGCTGGCGTGATGTAGACCACATCACTCAACAAGCGCCGACTGGACGATAAAATTTAGATCTAGCAGTAAATGCCTAACACACCTGAAAGCGTGGGAAAGGCTCCTTAACATGTTACATTAGTACAAGAATGCATTATTTCCGTAGCACATTGACTTTTTAATATTATTATACCGCCTTCAGTAATAACTGCTAATACCACACATAGAGAGTGGACGCTCACCTGTGGGAGCTGCTTGGTCTCGAGGTATGATGTCCGCCTCAAATGCTAGAGATTCCGGGTTCAATACCCTGTAGAGGCTGGGATTGTGTTATGTAGAACTGGACTTCTAGTAATTCCCCCTGGTCTCAGGGTAGTGAGTTCGGACGCCCGTGTGCATTGATGAGCACGTAAAAAAATCCCTTGTCAGTCGGAAATCGAAAAGAGTAGCTTAACGGTGCTGCCGGGCAAAATTTGCAGTTAATAATCTACCCAAAGTATTTCAGGATCCTCGCCGGTGCTACAGAGCCTGTGCTCTGTGCTGAGCTTCTTATGGCCCAGACTTGAGTTAGAGGAAGAACGGGGCACTTATGAGTTACTACCCGTGATGTTGATCCGTTGTTCAAAACCTCAAAACCAAAAACCTTAAACCTTCCCTCCGGATCGAAAAGACGCGGGTTCGGATCTTAACGGAGCCGTACTTTTTTCTCCTTAAAATGACCTTGACTCCCAGGCTAACCCAGCTTTGAGTGGGTACCAGGTACACGCCCAGGAAAGTAAAAACGGTCGGCGTAATGTTTACCACATCACTGATCAAGTACCGATTGTTCTAAAAAAAAATAGGTCTAGTCCTATGAGCACAGAACGCTTAAAGGCGTGGGAAAAGGGTCTTTTACTTTACTTGTTTACTGCCAAATGTTTCTCAAAAGTCCGATGACCTACTGTGTTAAACATTTGTATTTCCCAGACATCCGTGTCCGGACGAGCAGGGGCTGGCCGCTGTATCGCTGGAGCTAGAAAAGTGCATCCAGATCCCAAATATGCCAAATGTTGCAATGAATGGGAAAACCTGCAACGCGAAATACGTTACTGCCGAAGAGGGCGTAACCAAGGTCATTCTACCCGGGTAAAGGACTGTCTAATGGCTTCTTTCTGTTTGTGTTTGTGGTTTTTGAATGTTCCTTTGTGTGTGGTCTATCTCTCTCTCTCTCTCTCTCTCTCTCTCTCTCTCTCTCTCTCTCTCTCTCTCTCTCTCTGGTTTTCACTCTCCCTCGTTTTCTCTCTGTTTTTCTCTCTCGCTCACCCTTTCTTCTCTCAATCTCCTTGTCGATCACTCGATGGTATCTCGCAAGCTCGTTTTTTTGCAAGCTTAATTATCTCTCTGTCTGTGTTTATGTTATCTCTCTCTCTCTCTCTCTCTCTCTCTCTCTCTCTCTCTCTCTCTGATTTGTTGTTGTATATCCCTCTCCCTCTCTCTCGGTTTCTTGTGCTATCTAGCTTATACTTTACATCGTACTCTCTCTCTCGCTCTCTCATTTTCTCTTGCTTACTTTGTCTATTCTATTTAGCTATGTTAAGTTTTCTTTCTCTCGCTCTGTCTCTCTCTGTCTTTTTTCTCGAGTGATTACCCATTCGCAGACTCTTGCTTTTGCTATTTGCCTCCTTTTCTTTCTACCTCTCTCTCTCTCTGGGAGTCACGAATGTACAGGGGCCAGAAAACAGCCATGCGGACTGGTTAGCAGAGTCTCCAAGGCAGCGATTCTCAACTTGCCAGTGGTGACCCTTTTTAGATCGAACGGACTTTTCACTGGGGTCGCCCAAGACCATCGGAAAACATAAATTCCTTGAAGTTATGAAGGAAAACAATTGTCTGGGGATCGTCACAAGATGGGGGAACTTTATTAAACGGTTACGGAATGAGGAAGGATGACAGCCACTGCTCTGGGGATTCTGGAAAACATTAATTCGTTCAGTACAACGCCAGTGGTTTTGCGTTTCTTGCTATTTCCAAAGATATATCATTATCATCATCAAGTGCCTTTGCCAGCTGGCGTAGGCCTTCATGCATCTCCACAGATCTCGGTCTCTAGTGTTCTGGAGCCATTCTACTGATGATGTTCCTCCATGCCACTGTCTTAAGCCATCCATCATCATTTCTCTTGGTCTGCCTCTTGTACCAGTAATCTTCTAACTCCTCATGATATTTTTCTAGTGCTTCTTCTCTTATCACATGACCAGAGAACATTGTCCCCTTCTCATTGTTGTATAAAACGTTCTAGTTTAATTAGCCATTTTCAGGCAATCACTGTTAGTTATTCTGGCAGTCCATGGTATTCTCAACATTCTTCCCAAGAACCACATCTCAGTTGTCTCCAAACTTGTCTTAATTTGTTTGCTCACATTCCAAGATTCACTACCATACAACAGAACAGGCTCGATATATTTTAGTACTCGTTTTCTGATGTTATTAGGAGTGATTTTTTTTTTTTTTGGGGGGGGGGGGGGTTAGACACATAGGTCAAAGATTGGTGAGGCTCAGCCAATCAGTCGTTGGCTGCCTCTACAATGAAGACAGACATGACCAGGCTGATATACTAAGAACTAAATGAATCTGCAACCAAGACCAAACTGCCAGATCAGCAAGTTAAACTGGCTGTGGCCAGACAAGAGAACTACGCAGGAAGCCTAAGAAGAAAAAGAAACCAAAATAGGACTGGTGTCATCAGCCGCTTCACGCTGCAGGATTGAAAGAAGAGAGGATCCGAGCAATTGCGGACTTAATGGTCCTATGTACAATAAGGACAGTCCGTCGACTAAGTAACTAAACTAACAATGAAGGTTGTCTGCGATGGATTTCAAGCGGAATTTTTTTTTAAAGAGTCTTATGTCTTTTAATGTGACCGAACTATTTCACTTATCTTTAACTTTCTCTCTCTCTCTCTGTCTCTTCTCCCCCTCTCTTTATCTCTCTCTCTCTGTGTTTCTATCTCTATATCTATCTCTTTATCTTCTGGCAACTCATAGGAGCCACCGTGGTGTAGGGACTAGACTCTCGCCTGTGGATCTGAAAGTCTTGGTTCAGATCTGAACAGAGCTGGATTTTTTTTAATGACCTTGGCTCACATATCAACACAGCCTTAAAATGGGTACCGTGTAAAGTCATGGGACGTAGAGACGGCCGGTATGATGTTAACCACATCACCCAACGAGTGCCAGTTGATGTATAAAATATATGTCTAGCCCTTTGTGCCCAATACGTCTGAAGGAGTGTAAAGGGATCCTCTACTTTACCAGCAACTCCACAAAGAACACCATATGATAAATGACAGGTGTCTGATAAAAGACATACGTATAATGAATGACACGTGTATGATATTTCTTAGAGACACGTAGTTACCTCTTTATTTAACTCTGAATACCTCACTTTGTCACAGCATCGTTGTTTTGTCTATTTCTGTTGCAGAAGTCAGCGTGTCCCATCACAGCGGAGGCGGCCCTGGGTGTGTGGATGGACCAAGTTAGAGCTGGTGCTTCTCTTCACTTGCTTTCTTCTTGCTGCCGTCATCATCGCACTTATCATTGTTTTAGCGTCGAAACCATCAGTCCAAGGTAAGCAGGCTTTTTTTTTAAAATCATTTCCTCTGTTACCAGATACAATAACATGTTATAGCTTTTTTTCCCGACGGCATGGACCATTGACACGCCAAACATACTGTTGTAGAGTTTCTCTGATGTGATCTTTTCATGTTGTTCCTGGTCTACCTCGAGACCCATATCATTCTCCTCTTTAGTAATAAACCGCGTATGGTATGTATGTCATTACGAGGACATCTCTCTAAGAGGTCAAACCATGCTTTTTGCTGCCTGGTATGTAATTCAGTATTCGAACGGTGTCTACGTTTTCTCCTATACCGTAATTCCTGATTTGATATCTTCTAGTAATTCGTGCAGCCTCTCTCAGAAATTTCCCTCCCGTGGTTGCGTACTGGTTAAGTTTCAGAAGAGCAAATGGATCGCCAAAGTCTGGTGAGAATGATGCTGTTGTTACGTACTGCACAGGTTGTGTGGTTTAATTTACCACCGACATTTAAAAAAAAAACCGGTGATATGAAATGACACCATGCGGATAAGGATCATCTAGGAACAAGGATTTGGCCGATGCTCGACGCTCAGAGGAAAGGAAAGATGGACGTATCATCAGAATACTACGGGCGTCATTGGTACTAGAAAACTACGCTGACTGCTGAAGATGGAGACGGAGCGCTTGTGGGAATGCTGCGAGTGCTGTGATGTGGGTTCTTGAATCAACTCAACTGAACCCAAGTCACTTAGGTTTGAGAAATAAATATATATATATATATATATATATATATATATATATATATATATATATATATATATATATATATATATATATATATATATATATATTTGGGTATCACATAAGCCGATGTTATGTGTCATTCATCAGTGCCCGTGACAACCAGCCAGTTGGTCTAATAATCTCACTGGTGCCCCATTGACTGAGAGAGCTACCACTAGCAGGAAGCTGAGATTTTACTGGAAATCACGGGTGCCAGATCGTATGAGCTTAAGCACTTTATGCCACAGCGACCTGGAAAATGCGAATGGTGGTTAAGCAGCTTCCAGCGGGCCACTAATTTTTCTGCCGCCACCATGTATAGAATTTCTCTTTTGAAATATAAATTTTACATTTCAAATTGTTTTCAATTCAATGTTGAATATTGAATTAAGAATCGACACCACAGCACTTGGGACAGTCACATAAGCGCTCTGTCCCTATCTTCAGCAGCAGGCGAAGAGTTCCAATACCGATGGCACCAGTAACTGTCCGATTACATATTCATCTCGCATTATCCTTGAGTTTTGAACGTCGACCAGACCCCCTGACAACTCCTCGCAGCGCCATATGTAATATAAAAATATTATTATTCCTTTTAACCATGTAATATGTTGTTGTTATTATTAATATTTTATGCAGTATTACCCATATAATATGTTATTGTTATTATTAATAATTTATGGAGTTAAACAAGACAAAGACCTAACCCCCCCCCCCCTTTTTCCTCCCTGCCTTTCCAAACCCCCACCGGGAAATCCTGTAATAGAACGGAGCCTCCCCCACCCCCACCTTACCTCGTGGTAGTTCTTCGTATTCTTTGTCCCTCATGTGTATGTGGGGTCACTAATTTTTCAAGTTTCTCCCACCACACCAGGCCCGTTGTTTTCATGTTTTCATAAAACGTCCAACAAATCTTGACTTCCTCCATCTGATTTCTCTCACCCTACTACAGGCGACGACACTGAAGATGCAAGCAAGGGAGCGACTCCTCAGACAGGAGCTGCCTCGTCTGGACTCTGTGACTCCGAACAATCCCGACATGCAAATCAGTCGAAATCACAACCGGGTTATGAGATCCCGCCAGGATTAACGTTCAAGAACGTTTGTGTCACTCCAGGGTGTGTCAATGCCGGTGAGCGTTTGCTATTTTTATCTTTGCTAACACCCTTTTTCCTCTTTACTTCTCTCTTACCGTTTCTTGTGTCGAAGGAGATATGAGGTTCTGCTTCTTGCTTTTCTGGTCGCCTCTACCATAGACACATCCTGCTGTTGTGAGTTTCTCTGATGTTATCTTTCCATGTTGTTCTTGGTCTACCTCGTGATCTTCGTCCATCTCCTCGTGTGGTGTTTGGTGTAGGCCTTGTATGGTATGATGTCACTAGGTATTCTATAAGTGGGCACAACATTTGATTTGCTGTCTTTGCGTGAATTGGTTTGGTGACGACTTTTTCTCGCAGGACCTCATTCCTGATTGTATCGTTTCTGGCCACTTCTCTGGTGAATATCACACTGACTGCTTTTACTTCCAGACACATTGCCTAGCTCCCCTTTTAGACTAGGTCGACCTGTTGGCCAAGGTCAGTTCTATAAAAAATGTCCGGCTGATAAAGTTGATCCAAAAAGTGCATAGCTTGTTTCATGTTGCATAAAGATATTACTCAGCCTGAAATTTCATGGGTAACTGCCGTGATGGAGCGACTAGACGCTCGCCTGTGGATCGAAAGGTAGTTGGTTCGGGTCTTGACGGAGCCACACGTTTTTTCACAAATGACCCTGACTCTTATATTGACCCTGGCACATCAAGAGAGGTTAAGGCCACATCACCCATCAGATGTCTATAAAATATATGTCTAGCCCTATATGCCCACTACCCCTGAAGGCATGGAAAACGGTCCTTTACTTTACTTTACTTTTAAAATGTCCTGGGAAATAAAGGCGACCACATCATCTACTGAGAGCCAGTTAGTCCAGTGTCTATGTGCTGAATACGCCACTGGAGTTGAAAGGGTACTTTACTTTATAGTGAAACTAACTTTTATTTTCAAGTTTGTGAATAGTGAAGTAGAAGCAACCGTAATAGTATTAGTAGTAGTAGTAGTCGTAGTAAAAGTAGTATTAGTAGTAGTAGTAGTAGTAGTAGTAGTAGTAGTAGTAGTAGTAGTAGTAGTAGTAGTGTAGTTGTCGTAGTATTGTAGTAGTAGTACTATAGTAGCAGTAGTAGTAGTATTGTAGCTGAAGTAGCACTATTGTAGTAGTAATATTGCAGTAGTAGTAGTAGTATTGGGGTAGTAGTAGCAGCAGTAGTAGTAGTAGCAGTAGTAGTAATTGTAATCTTTGTAGTAGTAGTAGTAGTGGTGGTAGTAATCGTAGTAGTCACAATAGTAGTAATAATCGTAGTCGCGGTAGCAACAGTAGTAATCGTATTAGTGGTAGTAGTCGTAGTAGTAGTCGTCGTCGACGTCGTCGTCGTCATAGTAGTAATAGTAGTAGTAGTAGTAGTAGTAGTAGTAGTAGTAGTAGTAGTAGTAGTAGTAGTAGTAGTAGTAGTAGTAGTAGTAGTAGTAGTAGTAGTAGTAGTGGTGGTGGTGGTGGTGGTCGTGCTAGTAGTATTATTAGTCTTAATAGTAATCATCGTCCTCGTTACAATGGTAGTAGTCGTAGTAGTTAGTAGTAGTAATCCTAGTAGTAGTAGTCGACGTCGTCGTTGTAGTAGTTGTAGTGTTAGTGGTGGTGGTGGTCGTGGTGGTGGTGGTCGTGGTAGTAGTAATAGTAGTAGTCACAACATTAGTAATGATCATCATCGTCGTAGTAATGGTAGTGGTCGTAGTAGTCATCGTCGTTGATGTTTTCAACGGATTGTCCTAAAGCTCACTTTTGCCTTTGAAAACTAGTATAAAAAAATTTATCCCTGCAAAATTTACAGGCACGTGCAGTAAATTTATTCATAAGGCTGCTGCTAGAGATGCCAACACCAACAGTGGTCTCTAGAACACTGAAGTCCAGTGAGTGATTCGTGATGTATAAATATATTAACTAATGAAACAGATCCATGAAATGATCTTTATTTCCTAGCTTTCCCTACAATGAAGTCCATTCGTTATTTCAAGCTACATAAACATATAAACTGAAGAGAAATTATGAAGTTTACTCTATCTTTCAGCTTCCAAGATGCATAGGTTCCTTTATTGATTCATGCTACAGAAATATACATGTGAAATTATCTCTCTCTTGTACATTTGTCGACACGGAACTCTATCGATGTTTTCATGATACATACATGTATTAGCTAAAGAACAAACCCAGAAAATTAAATATTTTTTTTCAGTTACCTTATCTTCAAGAAACTCTATCGATGTTTTCATGATACATACATATATTAGTTAACTTTCTCTTTCAGCTTCGAGGATTCTGAAGTCCATAGATCCATCCGTGGAGCCGTGTGAAAACTTTTTTGACTTCTCCTGCGGCAACTGGAACAAACTAAACGTTATCCCTGACGACAAGGGACTCATTGATACCTTTTCTAAACTGGAGGATGAGAAGCAGGTGCATCTCAAAAGTGAGTAGTCCTTCTACTCAGGTTTTAGAACAGGAGTTCAGAAGTAGACGAACAGCCATAACTTTCCTCCAAAGTTTACAGCTGATGAACGCTATGAAGAAGAAGAAGAAGAAGAAGAAGAAGAAGATTCACAAGAGCACTTCGTCCTCTCTCCAACAGCCATCGATGAGTTGCAGTTAGGACTGGGCCAGTAACAGTCTCATTATATGTCTGTTTTACTTATCCTCCGTGTCCAGAATGTTGACTAGGTCTCCTGGTCAGTCTGCATTCTGTAACGATCTGTTCGTTCTTGTACAATGTTTTCTCGCTGCCGAAGGAGCCTTGACAACATTCAGCTTATCGTGCATCAATTTACCACCTAGTGATACCAGCTAGTCTGTCTGTATATTCATTTCAAAACACACCAGCATACCCTGAAGAAAATATCCAACGGACGTTAACTACCCGGGAACTCTGAAGCGTAGCTTGCAGCGCCGCTGTTAAAACTAGTTCATGGCTGTCAATTTATTTTAAATAACATTCCAGTAAATTATTTTTTAAAGTCAAGACCCATTTCCACGTGGTATAGCGTGTTAGGCATATAGGGCTAGACCTAAATTTTTATAGACCAATCGGCACTCGGTGAGTGATATGGTTAACCAGCCTTTTCTTCCCGGGACTACACCTGGTACCCACTCAAGGCTGGGTCGACCTTGGAGCCAAGGTCATTTACAAAAAAGTCTGGCTACGTCGGGAACCAAACCCACGACTTTCCAATCCGCAGGCAGTAGTAGTAGTAATAGATTTTTACCCCACCAGACATCACACAAGCGATAAACACCTGAAGACACAAAGTGCTACCATGTGGATGAGGATCACCGTGGAGAGGCCCCAGAAACCGCGTTCAGCTATTAGACCATATTTATGGTCGGGCTATATTGCGGCCCCAGGCAAGAGCCATGGTGGGGTTTCAAATAACGAAAAATTGCATCTCTCAAGGAGATGACTGGGTTAAAACCCGCAGTCGAGCGTCGAGCCACTACATCACGGCCGCTCCCTTTAAATAAAATACGTTGATAAAACTCACATGACGTTTCAGTAACCGACTGTTTATGCTGTCTGTCTTCAGGTTTGCTCGACCAGCCTGTTAACCCCAAGGTTGACACCGAAGCAACAATTAAAGCCAAGACTCTCTTCAAGTCCTGCTTGAACGAAAGTATGTGCTCATCATTTGTACTATCATAAGCCGTTAGTCGAAGTTAAAGGTTCCCTGCAGACGAGTTGTCCTACAACTGTTCCATTCCCAATCACACAAAATGTCCACAACTGTCCTATTTCACAACTAGTGAAAAACTCGTCAGTTCTAGTAATGTCTTGAAGCTCACTCACACAAAGTAGGTGCATAAATGACTGTCAGATGTGCCACCACCAACAGTTCGACACCAGAGACATAGCTGACTGGTGATGGAAGCAATCAGTTACGAAAGTCATCATCGTTCGCACAATACTGAATAAGACGCACCACTCCGAGTGTAATCGGAGCAGTTGAACTTCCGGTAAGAGTTTGGAGGCAACTGAGATGTGCTTTTTGAGAAGAATGTTGCGAATACCTTGGACCGCCAGAATAACCAACAGTGATTGCCTGTATATGGCTAATGAAAGTAGAATATTCTATTAAACAATGAAAAGGCGACAAACAAAGTTCTTTGGTCATGTAAGCAGTAAAGGAGCACTGATAAATATAGTGAAGAGTGAAAAGATAACTGGTAAAAGAGACAGACAAAGAGCAATGATGATGGATGGCCTAAGACAGAGGCATAGAGGAAAATTATCAGTGGAATTGATCCAGAACACCAAAGACTGAGATCTGCGGAGATTCAGGAACGCCTACGCCAGTTGCTAAGGCACTTGATGATTATTATTATTATCATTTATAGTGGTTTCGGTAGTGTTTGATATAGCGACAGCAGTAATGGTATTAGTAGTAATGACATAGTAGTGATAAGTAGTACCAGCAGTATTACTACTTTGTAGTGGTTGCAGTAGCAGCAGCGGTGGTCACGGCGGTCGCGACGACGGCAATGGTGGTGTTGGGGGTAGTGATAATGTATTGGAATATTTAAAAAGTAGACGAACGACAGGAACTTTCCACCGGAGTTTACAGCCGGGAAACGCTAAAAAGTTCAACTGCACGTCCGTGTCTGTGAGAGGACAAAGTAAGGGATCGCTAGGACTGGGCGAAGTATGGTGTGGTCTTGTGCCACAGGACTGCTACGGTAGCCATGAAAGTCATCGTGGGTCATCGCGAAAGGTCCTGGCCTACGTGGCTGGGGTGAAGTTGCGACAGGCCTGGAAAGCCGGCAATTAATTTACAACCGCTAGAGCAAATACAGTGAGGCACGAAGCAGGACTTTATATCTCCCTTGACCCCGAAGCGGTAAACGAGGACTAAAGTAGAAGAAGAAGAAGAAGAAGAAGAAGAAGAAGAAGAAGAAGAAGAAGAAGAAGAAGAAGAAGAAGAAGAAGAAGAAGAAGAAGAAGAAGAAGAAGAAGAGGAGGAAGAAGAGGAAGAAGAAGAAGAAGATACAGAAAAAGAAGAAGATAAAGAAAAAGAAGAAGATAGCTAAAGAGAAGAAGAGCTAATCTCATGCACCTTTAAAAAAATTCAGGAGAACGGCCCGTCTTGTTGACTAACAGGATAAAGACAAAAATGGTCCATATAACCAAGACATTCTCCATCTGACAGGTCTTGCTGCTGACGTCACCGTTAACGTTAGCCCGGTTAGGTAACGTCAGCAGCATGGCCCGTCAGACAAAGACAGTCTTAGTATAACCATGTTCTGATGTTATTACAGCTCAGATAGACCTGCAGGGGTTGGATCCAGTCAGGACATTCCTCGCTGACCTGGGCGACTGGCCAGTTCTCGTCGCCGACAGTTGGGACGCAGACAGCAGTGTGAATGTAGTTGACTTGATGGTCAAGCTGGCTCTGGTCAACAGCAAAATCCTCATCGACCAGTGGGTGTCTGCAGACGACAAGGATTCTGAAGTTAACATTATTCAGGTATGATGTCTGAAATACTGGGGCATCTTATGCAGTAAATCACCGTTATTGGGGATGGAATCTAGAAGCGTTGAAGGTCCCCTTTTCCTACGTCTTCAGGTGTACCGGACATGTGAGGTTGGACACATATTTTATAGATCAGTTGGCACAGGGTAGCTGATATAGTCAACATCACACAGGCGGCCTTTACTTCCCAGAACTTTACCTCGTACACATTTATGGCTGAGCCCACCTGGGAAAAGTCCACCTCGGCCAGCACCTGAACCCAAGACTTTCAGATCAGCAGGAAAGCGTCTACCGCGCCACCACGGCATCTCCCTGTAGAAAAAAAAAATTAAAAACTAAAGATCACTTTTCACGCCTTAGGCGCATCAGGCATATGGGAAGAGCGTTCCATATTTTTACAGACTAATCGGCACTGGATGGGTAATTTGGTCAGCATTACGCCGACCGACTTTACTTCCCCAGGACAGCCATCCTGGTACCCATATTAGGCTGGGTCGACCTGCGACGCCCAATGCCATAATAACAATCCACGCAGACACCAGCGGGTTTCGATCGCGGTACGTTGGAATCACGAGTCAGACTCGCAACTACTAAGCCACGGATGCCGCACTCCCTGCAGAAGTATAGACTAAATCAGGGAACATCTATAACATTCACAGTAACATCTGGAGTAAGGCAGGGACGTGTCTTACCATCGCCTGCATCGACAGTATTTGCATGGATGCAAAGATAGTGAGCAAAAATATCAGCTACAAATTACTCTATGGGGAAGATCAGAGCCCGTATAGCAAATAAATGCAATAAGTTTGCAACAATTCTAACAGTTGTGAATACAGATTGGGTAAAACGAATAATATGATAACTAA
>CAJHNH020002779.1:566523-586523 GCA_905116865.2 Candidula unifasciata
TGTATGTATGTATGTATGTATGTATGTATGTATGTATGTATGTATGTATGCATGCATACCAGACTGTAAGTGTAACGGAAACCACCAGACTGTAAGTGAAACGGAAACCACCAGACTGTAGTTGAAATGGAAGCCACCAGACTGTAGTTGAAAGGGAAACTACCAGGTCGTAACTGAAACAGAAACCACCAGACTGTAGTTGAAACAAAAGCCACTAGACAGTTAGTGAAACGGAAACCACCAGAGAGGGGAAGAACGTAAAGCACCAGACTGTAGTTCAAACAGAAACCACCAGACAGTAACTAAAACGGAAACCACTAGACTGTAGTTGAAATGGAAGCCACCAGACTGTAAGTGAAACGTAAGCCACCAGTGAAACGGAAACCAGCAGACAGTAGTTAAAGTGGAAACCATCAGAAATTAACTGAAACGGAAGCCACCAGTCTATAGTTGAAACGGAAGCTACCAGATTACATGTGAAACGGAAGCCACCAGATTGCATGTGAAACGGAAGCCACCAGACTGTAAAGGAAACGGAAACCACCAGACTGCAACTGAATCGGAAGCCACCAGACTGTGAGTGAAACAGAAGCCACTAGAATGTAAGTGAAACGGAAACCACCAGACAGTAACTAAAACGGAAACCACAAGACATTAACTGAATCGGAAGCCACCAGACTGTAAATGAAACGGAAGCTAGCAGACAGTAACAGAAACAACCACCAGACAGTAACTAAAACGGAAACCAAAAACATTAACTGAAACGGAAGCCCCCAGACTGTAAATGAAACGGAAGCTAGAAGACAGTAACAGAAACAACCACCAGACAGTAACTGAAACGGAAACCACCAGACTGTTAGTGAAAGGGTAAAACCAGAAGCCACCAGACAGTAACGGAAACCACCAGACTGTAAGTGAAACAGAAGCCACTAGATTGTAAGTGAAACGGAAATAACTAGACAATCACTGAAATTCTAAGATCTGAATACCTTTTCTCATCCACAGCTCGACCAGCCGGATTTGGGGATGCCGTCGGCGGATTACTTCCTGCACTCGGAGGCCGCGAGCAAGCTGGAAGCCTATAAAAAGTTTGCCCAGGATGTTGCCGTTATGCTGGGTGCTCAGACAGGCGTGGCAGCGAAAGATATTGAGGATATGGTGAATTTTGAAATTGAGCTGGCTAAGGTAAGTTTTTTTTCAAAGCACCAAGAATTTCTTTAACTCTTTCTTTCTACAGGGGAAGCGCCCGTTGTGAGTTGCTGGACGCTAGCAGTAATCCTGGTAACCTTTGTTTCAGCTCCATAGCAAACGGGTCACCCATAGTTGCTCCGCTCCTGTGCCAATAAAAAACACACAGAAGGTTTATCACAGTCAGTAGCCATCCGAAGTGTTAACACAAACAGTCTGGAATAAAAAATACAGTTCATCATTGATGGTAGCAGAAGTCACCAACAAATCAGCATTTGCTCACGCGATCACTTTTAATCACATAATGGCAACACGAATATTGCAACAACATGCATAGCGATATTTTTCTGAATCTTCACTTCACACCACCACGTTAGTCACAGTCAAACAACATTCCAAATTAAATCTGCAGCTCACAGTGTCATGCTATGTACTCAACTCAGAAGCTGGACGACGAAACTATATCCTTTCAGTCTACAAATGGAGAAAAAATGCAAAGGCCACCATCTGGCAGAAGCAAACAATTTGCCACGACTCAAAACAGTGACCGTGCCTAGCGTTCATTTTGAAGCTTGCTCGCAGGTGGAATGCGAAGGTCAAGGTTCAGATCTTGAAGGAGCACAACTATTTCCCCCCCCCCTAGAAATGACCAGGTTGACCCATCCTTCAGTGGGTACCAGGTGAGGTCCTGGGAAGTAAAGGCGGCAGACGGGATGTTGACCACATCACACACCGAGTGCTGATTGGTCTGTAACGTACATATACGTCCAGCCCTACGTGCATACTACGCTTGAAACCTAAATAAACCGCTGAGGCCCTGTGAATATTACATACATAGGCACAAATAGAAAGAGGTAGAAAGATAAAAGGACACAGCAGACAACTTAAAAATCGAAAGCTGTGCCGGGAATCGAACCTGTCACCTTCAAATGGCGTGTGCGCCTCTATGTGGAAACACGCTTGATGTTTATGTTTATTCAACGGACCAACATCATGGTCCACGATAGTAACCCATACGTGCTCCGTTCTTCTTCTAACTCAAGTTTGGAGTCCGAAGAAACTTAGCACAATACACAGGCTCTGTAGCACCTAGGAAGATCCTGAAATACGTGGCGTAGATTTTTAACTATACATTTTTTCCCAAGTAGCGAAATTAGGCAAACTGCCAAGGGATTTTTTAACGTGCCCAACAATACAAAGACTAGGGGGGAATTACTAGAAGTCAAGTCCACGTTAAAAAATCCCAGCCCTTACCGAGGATTAAACCCGCAACCTCTAGCACTCGAGGCGGATACCATGCCTCGAGACCACGCAGCACCCTCTGGAAATAAAGGCAGCCGGCATAATCTTGACCTTGTCACATATCGAGTTCCGATTGGTTTGTGAAAAGACTGGGTGAAGTGTTATACGACCGAGGAATTCTTCTTTCTTCTGCCTTTCTAGCCCCCAATGGAGCATAGGCCCTAACCAACTCGTGCCAAGTCGTTCTGTCCTTTGCTATCCCATGCAGCTGACCCCATGTCCTCCCCCCCCCCATGTCCTCCCCCCCATGTTACCCCCATGTCCTCCACCCCCCCCCCCTCTTTACAACGTTACTCACCGTGGCATTAACTCTTTGAGTCCCATGGAAAGCATCATACTTTCATAGGTTACTGCCTACAAGCTCAATATACGCATAATGCGCCGATTTTACGTCTCTTGACTACCCCTTGGACCTGTGATGCTAAACCCTCGAGAACGCAAAGAGTTAATGGCGTAAAACCATCCCACTGTGGAGTTCCTGGAAATGAAAGAGTTGATAAACTAGCTAAGGAAGGTGCAAATGAAGAGCAACCTGACGTACCAGTCTCTTCTCAACAGAAAAAAGAGAATAATCAAATCAATCAGAAAGACACCAAAACCGGCACCAGACGATTGACATTCTATGGACAGATCAGAGCAAGTTATTATTCTACACCTTAGAACAGGACACAATCGACTTCGCAGCCACAAGTACACACAATTTAAAATAGGCGAATCAGCCATGTGCACGTGTTGACTGGCACCTGAGACAACAGATCATGTCCTCCAAGACTGTCCCAAATACAACATATCAAGGCAAAACTTTTGGCCAAGAGAAACATCAGTGCAAGTCAAACGTTACGGATCGCTGAGTGAATTACAAAAGACAGTGACGTTCATACTAGAGGCAACATTGCAGATATAGATAATCTATTTCAAGCGAACGAGAGAAGAAGAAGAAGAAGAATGGCATAAAAAAGGGGTCCTTTACTTTGTCGAAAGAACCACTTATTACCAAGAAGGCATTGTTCCGCAGATAATCATCCCCAAAGAAGAACGTAGAGACAGCGAGGAGATGTACAATAAGAAGACAATCCTAGAGTTCTCAGAGAAGGTTCCTGGGGTGAGTGATTATCCTTGTGCAGTAAACATCTGAATGTGAATTATGACTAACAGTAAATCATGAGCCGATGTAAATTTACAAATGAAAATGAAAACAGAAATCAGATGATGACGTAATGTAAATGGTTAGTTAGTCTTTTCTCTTATCTCGAGTGCGGCACATAGGGCAGAGGTCATGACTCTCCATGCATGGCGGTTCGTTGCAATCTGTTGTAGGTCTTGGATGTTTGAGTGGCCCATGAGCGAGCCTTCCTTGATGATAGTTCTACGTAGGGTTTCCCTTGGTCTTCCACGAGATCTTTTCCCCTGTGGTGTCCAAATGAGGGCTTGGTAAGGAAGTCTTGATTTATTCATTCTAAGGGCGTGGCCGACATAGTTCCAGCGGCGTTTTCGTATAAAATTAGACACATACTCTTGCCTGGATTCTTGCCTTATTTGTGTATTGATTCGGAAATCTGACCATTTGAAATTTAGTATTCTTCTAAGGCATTTATTTTCAAAACTGTCTAATTTTGTGTCTAGAGTTTGCGTTGATTTCCAGCTCTCGCATCCATAGGTTAGTACTGGAATCACACAAGAATTGAAGATCTTGAGTTTTGTGTGTTTGCTAAGTTTCTATGATTTCCAGATGTTGGACAGTTTATTGAAGGCACTAGATGCCAGTGCTATTCTAAATGGTATTTACATTGATAATGGTAATGATGGTGATCATGATGTAAATGGTGACATACTGTAAACGATGCGACAATGTAAATGGTGACGGCGTGTTAATAATGTCAGAAAATAAATTATGATAGAATGTAAATCTTGACAGGAAGTAAATGACGACGGAATGTAAATAAATAAACAGTGTAAATAGTTACTAGTGTAAATTATTAGACAATGTAAATGGTGACTGAGTGCTAATGATGAGACAGTGTAAATGATGACAAAGTGTCAGTGACAAGACAGTGTAAATGGTGACGCAGTGTCAATGTTGAAACAGTGTTAATGGTGACAGGGTGTCAATGATGAAACAGTGTTAATGGTGACAGAGTGTCAATGATGAAACAGTGTTAATAGTGACAGGGTGTCAATGATGAAACAGTGTTAATGGTGACAGAGTGTCAATGATGAAACAGTGTTAATAGTGACAGAGTGTCAATGATGAAACAGTGTTAATAGTGACAGAGTGTCAATGATGAAACAGTGTTAATAGTGACAGAGTGTCAATGATGAAACAGTGTTAATGGTGACAGAGTGTCAATGATGAAACAGTGTTAATAGTGACAGAGTGTCAATGATGAAACAGTGTTAATGGTGACAGAGTGTCAATGATGAAACAGTGTTAATGGTGACAGAGTGTCAATGATGAAACAGTGTTAATAGTGACAGAGTGCCAGTGATGAAACAGTGTTAATAGTGACAGAGTGTCAATGCTGAGATAGTGTAAAAGATGAAAGAATGTAAATGACGAGACATGAATTCAAGCGTACACCCACCGGGCCATTAAGTAGGCTGGTTAGCCAATGCGCCAGCCAGGATCTCCAATGAAGACACCCAAGGAATTCTAGAGATCGGTGGCACCATACAGAAAACCATGGACAAGTGAGAAGGAAGCCTTATCATTGGCCCAGGGGCCGAACGCTTGAGGATAATGATGCTACCCATATTAACAATGAGGTTGATAATGCTGACGACGATGATGATGATAGTGGTGATAATGATTGTGGTGATGGTGATCATGATATAACATTGATAATGGTAATGATGGTGATCATGATATATAACATTGATAATTGTAATGATGGTGATCATGATATAACATTGATAATTGTAATGATGGTGATCATGATATAACATTGATAATTGTAATGATGGTGATCATGATATAACATTGATAATGGTAATGATGGTGATCATGATATATATATAACATTGATAATTGTAATGATGGTGATCATGATATAACATTGATAATTGTAATGATGGTGATCATGATATAACATTGATAATTGTAATGATGGTGATCATGATATAACATTGATAATTGTAATGATGGTGATCATGATATAACATTGATAATGGTAATGATGGGGATCATGATATAACATTGATGATGGTAATGATGGGGATCATGATATATATAACATTGATAATTGTAATGATGGTGATCATGATATAACATTGATAATGGTAATGATGGTGATCATGATATAACATTGATGATGGTAATGATGGTGATCATGATATAACATTGATGATGGTAGTGATGGTGATCATGATATAACAATCATGATTGTAGTGATGGTGATCATGATATAACATTGATGATTGTAGTGATGGTGATCATGATATAACATTGATGATTGTAGTGATGGTGATCATGATATTTCATTGATGATTGTAGTGATGGTGATCATGATATAACATTGATGATGGTAGTGATGGTGATCTTGATATTACATTGATAATTGTAGTGATGGTGATCATGATATTACATTGATAATGGTAGTGATGGTGATCATCATATAAACTGGATGATGGTAATGACGGTGATCATGATATAACATTGATGATGGTAGTGATGGTGACCATGATTGGGGTGATGCAGGTGGTGATAGTGTTGGCGATAATAGTGGTGACGACGACAATGATTATGAGTTTCATGGTAATGAAGATGATAATAGTAATGGTGAAAGTAATAAGCTACTGATGACAGTATTGACGAATACAACGATGGTGTTAACAGTGCCCGTCTATAAGCTGGGTTATGGAAACAGCAAACGCTAACACCAGGAGTGGAATTCAATGAACCCCTTCAAAACAGCTTGATGATTTTGACTTCGTGGATATTTATCTTTTAGCCCCCTCTCGGAATCAGACTCAGGATGTATTAAATATACTTGATTCGAGATCACAACCATTAGGTATAAAAAAAATGCACAAGGGAAAGGCAAAGATAACGAGAATTAACCAGGCAAATAGTAGTGTGTCTTAACGGTGTCTCACTCCAAGATGTGGAGTCATAAGTAAGTAAGTGAATTTACCCCACCAGGACATCACACATAGTGATAAACACCCGGTGACACAAAGTGCTACCATGCGGATGAGGATCACCCGTGGAGAGGTCCCGGAAACCCCATTCAACCGTTAGGCCATGTTTAGGGCCTGGCTATATTTAGGACCCTTGGCTTCAAATAATGGAAAATTGCATTTCACATGGGGACGACTGAATAAGTGGAGTCATACGGCTGACTGACTTTCTACCCCACCAGGACATCACACAAGCGATAAACACCCGATGACACAAAGTGCCACCATGCGGGTGAGGATCACCGTGGAGAGGTCCCAGAAACTGCGTTCAGACCATATTTATGGCCAGGCTATATTGCAGCCCCTGACAAGAGCCAGAGTATGGCTTCAAATAACGAAAAATTTCGTCCTAAATAGGACGATAAGTAAGAATTAATGTAGAGTCATAAACCTATTTGGGCATTTAGTTAGATAAAGATTGGGAAACTGATAGATGTATTAAAATACGAATACATAGGACAGGAGGTCTTTCATAGCACTAGGAAATTTGTGGAGGTCAAAAAGAGATAAAACTAACACTAAACAGCTTTTTGACTCTTTTGTCAAATAGGTACTGTAGTAGTAGCGCGGAAACATGGATAATAACTGAAACATTAATAAACTGCAAACATTCATTAACTGGCGCCTACGCAGAACAAAGGGACTTAAATGATGTGACAGAATTACTATTGTTCAGCTTTGGAAGAGAACTAAAGTTCCAGTGGAGCAAGAGGTGAAGAAAAGACGCTGGCGCTGAATAGGACACACGCTGAAAATACCTGAGAACAATATAACCAGAATGTCTTTTCACTGGAACCCATAGAGGAGTATAAATAAATGCATAAAACACACACACACACACACACACACACACACACACAGAGAGACACACACACACACAGAGACACACACACACACACACACACACACACAGAGAGAGAGAGACACACACACACACACAGAGACACACACACACACACACACACACACACACACAGACACACACACACACACACACACACAGACACACACACACACACAGAGAGAGAGACACACACACACACAGACACACACACACACACACACACACACACACACACAGACACACACACACACGGAGAAGGGAGCCAAAGAAGAGTGAAGTTAAAAAGATGGGAGTTGGGGCGGGCATAGACAGAGCTGCATGCGATAATGAAGAATAGAACGACCTGGCGTGAGGTGGTTGAGGGCCTATTCTTCACCGGGGGGATAAAAGGCAGAAGAAGAAGAATGATGACAATGTTAGGGGTAGTGGTAGTGGTGATGATGATAATCATGGGATGATGGTAGTGATGATGATAGTGGTGATAGTAATAGTAAAAGTGACATGCTCAAATGTGTATTTTTTTTTTTTTCAAATCTTTAGTTTGAATGGCTAGATTATCTCCAGAAGATATTTTCCCAAGTGGACAAAAAGATCAACCAGACAGAGAAGATCGTTGTCTGTGCTTTTCCCTACTTCGACAGATTTGCTAAACTGTATTCCAGTGTTCCGAAAAGGTTTGCATTTTTTTTCGGTTTCTTCTTTTTGTCACAAATTATATGTTGTTCGTCCATCACGGATGATGAAGACTACTTTCATCCAAATGATTATGAATAAGAAGGTGGCTGATTAATCCATTATGAGCCCGGAAAGTTCTTGAGCAGTGCGGACAACAGATGGAGGCTGTAGTAAGTGTACAAAATATATCGCTGATTTTAAACATATTCTGGAAGGATATATTTACAGCCAAGGGGAAAAAATATAACATTGCGCGATGTTGGTTGCACAATAGTCCCGCTGTGTTTCCGGGGTCCTGTTATAGTGAAAAAAAGAATAGACCAACTGCCTACCCAGCAAGCGTGTCGCAGGAGTCCACTTATAGGATGTATCCTTCGAAGTCAGAAGAATATTTTTTTATTGCCCTATTTGTTGTGGGGGGGGGGGGGTGGCAAAAATGGTATACACATGCAGTAATGGAGTTTATTTTAATGCTTGGAACACACCGTCTACTATATCATCTGTTGAGGTCAAAACATGAGACACCGAAGCTCTTCGTTTCTGGTTGTGCGCCGTACGAGCACATATTGTATGCATCATTTTGTTAACGCTGCTGTAATAGACACTTTGTAGTTAGCACCGGCACCTTTTCTTTTCTAGGGTGGGGGGGGGGGAGCCATGAAAGACGTTATTGCCAACTTCTCATGGGAACACCACGTTGTTGGGAGCCATGAAAGACGTTATTGCCAACTTCTCATGGGAACACCACGTTGTTGGTGAATTGATGCATTACAAGCTAGAAGTTCGAAGGGATCTTAGCGAGCGAGCGAATAGCTCGGATTCGCAAAAAAGATCATCATGACCCAGTTACCAGGGGATCTGGCTAACGCTCAATACTCAAGGGAAGGGCGAGACAGTTATACAATCACACTGTCGCTAGTACCATCGAAACTGTAACTGTGCTTGCTGCTGACGATGGGGACGGAGCGCTTATGGAAAAGCCCCGAGTACTGAGACGTCCATTCTTCTTCTTCTGTCTTTATAGTCCCCAGTGGAGTATAGGCCTTCAATCAGCTTACGCGAAGTCATTCTGTCCTTCGCTATCTCATGCAGCATTACCATGTTCTCCCTACCTTTTATAAACTTTACTCTCTATCTTCATTTTGCATTTGTGTGTGTTTTGTGTGTGTCTTTCTTTATTCCTCTGCACATGTGGATCCCAAAAATGCAAATATGTTGATTCCTAATTCAACATTAAACATTTATTAGAACAGCCAGTTGAGGTACCCAGGAGCGACTGCTGCAACAGAAGACTTGAGTGAGCCCGCATGTAAATACCCAGTGTAGGGTGACGTCGATTGTCATAACAATAGCCACCTTCCACGTCGTAGGGCGAGATTACTAACCATACATGGCTCTGTTTTATACATCCTTAGAGTCAAAGTGAACTATCTCTTCTGGCGGACCATGATGAAACTGATCCAGTTTTTACCCCGACAATACAGGAATGTCCGGAACGACTTCTCCAAGGTTTGAATTCTCTGATTTTTTTTTTTTAATATTTTTATTTTTATTTTCAAACCACACAGCAGATCAAGTAGTTTGGCCATCTCGTTAGAATGCAGCAAGAATGCAGCAAGATCAGATACCATCACAAGCACTTCATCTCTCAGTAGATCAACCACAACAGCAAGAGGACGGTCGTGAAATAAAGATCGACAACATTAAAGACACACTACGTCTTCACAGCATGACAAAAGCCACTGGCAGCCAGTGTGCATTGGTTGCACATTATTCCTCCCCACGACGCTTAACAGCAGAAGTGGTTTATAATGATGGTGATGATGAACCACACACCCCCCCCCCCTCTCTCTCCCTCTCTCTCTATATATATATTTACATATATATATGGATCGTTTAGCAGCTACACCTCAGTGGCTCCCAGTATAGTCAAACACCTCAGTGGCTCCCAGTATAGTCAAACACCTCAGTGGCTCCCAGTATAGTCAAACACCTCAGTGGCTCCCAGTATAGTCAAACACCTCAGTGGCTCCCAGTATAGTCAAACACCTCAGTGGCTCCCAGTATAGTTAAACACCTCAGTGGCTTCCAGTATAGTCAAACACCACAATGGCTCCTAGTATAGTCAAACAGCACAGTTATAGTGGCTCACCACACAACGCTTTGGAAGTAACCTGTATTCCAATGTGGGTGGGTTGAGCATGTGGACGTCTATTTTTCAGCCTTTTATTGAACTTTCACGGTTCAGGAGAGTGCCTTTTCCACACTGGGCATATAGGGTTAGACCTGTATTTTATAGACGGTAATGATGTGGTCACATCACACGACGTTTACTCGTTTAGCTGGGTTGACCTCAAAGCAAAGGCCATTTCATGGAAAAATCCAGGCTTGATGTAGATGTGAACCCAGTCCGTCTTGCCCCTCCTCTGAGTGCGGAGTGTCGGCCGGAACCCTTGTGGCCACACATCGCTGAACAACTCTCTCTCTCCCTCTCTCTCTCCCTCTCTCTCTCCCTCTCTCTCCTTCTCTCTCTCCCTCTCTCTCTCTCTCTCTCTCTCTCTCTCTCTCTCTCTACACCCACATGATCTGGTGGTTATATTTTTTATATCAGACAATCTTTGGTTCACATGCCGAGCCCGAGCGATGGTACGAGTGTGTGAGTTACGCCAACGACCAAATGGGCAATGCTGTAGGAAGACTTTTCGTGCAGGCATATTTCGACGAAGACTCCAAGGAAAGGGTAAGTGAAACACTTTGATCTGATTATTAAGGGGGGAAAAAACCAATACGCTTTTCAATAATTAAAGCATTAGAAATGCGATGTTTCAGAAAAATTCTTGGCATATCATATAGAGACCACATTACAAACGAAGAGGTTCGCCATGAAATTATACTGCACATTGGCAACAATAAACCTCTTTTAACTACAGTGAAAAGGCGAAAAATGCAATGGTATGGACATGTAATAAGATCTAGCAACATCTCCAACACAACACTGCAGAGCTCAGTAGTGGGGAAGAGGAGAAGAGGCAGACCAAGAAAGACCTGGTTACAGAACCTGACTGACTGGACAGGCCTCGGCATGCAACCATGAAGTCCATCGCAACTGACCGCCAAAGGTGGAGGGTGCTGATCAGACAGTCAACAGAAACTGGTGACCCAACGACACGCAGTGTTGCGGGATGATGATGATGATGATGATCAAATGAATCTCTTTTATTGCCTTCTAATTTATATTTTCCTATGCAGAAGTGCAGTTCGAAGAGAACCGATTGCCCACATCCGTTTTACATATCTGGCTTATTTTTGTGTAGTTAGGGAGCTGCATGGTCTCGCAATGTGCCCGCCTCGAGTGCTAGAGGTTCTGGGTTCAATTCCCTTTAAGGGCTGGGATTATTTTTTTTTTCACATGGTTCTTGTAGTAATTCCCCCTGGTCTCTGGGTAGTGAGATCGGACTCCCGTGTGCATTGTTGCGCATGTAAAAAAAAAAAAAAAAAAAAAAAAAAAAAAAAAAAAAAAACACTTGGCAGTTGGAAATCGAAAAGAGTAGCCTAACGGCGCTGCCAGGGCAAAAGTTGGAGTTAAAAAACCTATCCAAAGTATTTCAAGATCCTCACCGGTGCTATAGAGCTTGTGCACTGTGCTGAGCTTCTTCAGACTTTGGTTGGAAGTAGAACGGAACACTTATTGGTTACTACCCGTGTGCCATGATGTTGATCCGTTGTTCAAACCTTAACCTAGTGTGTACATAATTGGTTTCTCGCCGTCCAGACACATACATTTCGACTTCGAAGGTAACCTTCCACCCTAACTGATGGCCTTTTACGGCATAATTGTTAGGGGAGTGGCTTTGTGTCTGTTCTCTCCCCATTTGTGTGTTGTCCGTCAAGATTATGATGCCCACTCTTTTCATCAAGTATGAATACGAAGATGACTGATGAGGCCGATGCGGGCCCGAAAAGTTCTTGGACAGTGAGGACAGGGAATGAGCGTTGTGCCAGGGAGGGGATCTCCTGCAGTCGCCTTTCCGTCCATTCTTTTCTTAATCAGTCTTGCTGTTCTGTTTGCCTCAGATGTAGCCGAGCACTTGTGTAGAGTTGCACGCCATGCATTTCTGTCTTGAGAGGCAGCCTCCCACTTGGTGTCATGCATCCCTAGTGCTTTGAGTGAAAGCTTCAAGGTTTCCTGAAAGCGTTTCTTTTGCCCGCCTTAGGAACGTTTCCCATTTTGCAGTTCACCATTAGAAGTTTTTTTTTTTTTTTTAAAGCCTGTGATCTGCCCGTTCAACCCCTAAATGACGCCCTAGAATTAACACAAAGATATTTTGTATAAACATTTAAGGCTAACACCTTCTTCTATATCTGCCTCAAGACATGGAATCGAACCCTTTACTTTCTTCGAAATGGAAATACATCTACCCAAGAGGCAGGGAACCAGAACTGCATACAAATAAGCCAGTAAAAAGAACGAACACCACAAAATTCATGTCCTGCTATAAAGCCAAAGTTCAGATGGACGAACAACATGGACTTTCCGCTGGAATTCAAAGCCGGTGAAGGCCAAAAAAGATTATTAAAAAGAAGAAGAAGAAGAATACTTTACTTATTTTCCTGGCTGAGTTTCTCTGGATCTCGTTAGGCTAATTTACAATTAATTACATGCACAGAATCGGCTGGCTGAATTCATTATTGTCTTCAACTTCCAAGTACTATGAAATTATTAACATACTGTCAGTTTTATCTTAACCCTCTCTCTCTCTCTCTCTCTCTCTCTCTCTCTCTCTCTCTCTCTCTCTCTCTCTCTCTCTCTTTCTCTCTACTTCTTTCTATCTCTGTCTCACAAACACACACACATCAGCTTTCTCTCTCGTTGTCACACACATATACACCAGACCTCTCTCTCTCTCTCTCTCTCTCTCTCTCTCTCTCTCTCTCTCCCCGTCTCTGCAATCACACCTCTTTTGCTGTCTCTCACACAGGTAAGACATCATTCCCAATTTCTCCCCCTCTGTCGCCCGTACTCCCCCTTTTTTCTCCCTCATAGAAATTATAACTGTTGCTCTGTCCTCTACCAGGCCCTAGAGATGATTCACGACATCCGACGTGTTTTCTATGAGATTCTAAACGAGACAGACTGGATGGACGAACCCACTAAAAAAGTCGCAAAGGAAAAAGTAAGTAATCGATTGATCGATTAGTTTGTCCCCTTCTGGCTGCTCCCTGAAGGTTCGATTGGTTTGTCCCCTTCTGGTAACTCCCTGAAGGGTTCATCGCTGAAATTTAAAACAAAATCAATCTGGATGAAAGACCAACTCGACATTGGACACTGGACTTTGGACACTGGACTTAGGACACTGGACTTTGGACACTGGACATTGGAATAGCCCTTGTATTTAAAAAAAAGTAATTGAACAATGATTTCTCTGTGTTAATAAGTAACTAGAATTATGAGGTTCCGAACAATAAATATGTTACATAATTTATTGCCTGGCATACTTCACTGCAATTCGTCAGGTGACCACTGCATAATTTGTTTTAACTTAATAATACTGTATCGACTCTGTGGCTAAGTCGATGCGAACGCTTCGTAATGCCGGGATGCCGGGTTCGATCCCAGCTGCGGTCAATGTGCCTTGCGTTGGTTTCGACAGTGGTATCAAGAAAGCCGACCGTCCAGGAAGCAATGGCAAACTGCTAAACGTAAATTTGCCTAGAAAAACCACACAACAGCGGCTGTTGGGGTTGGTTCTGCAACATCCTGTAAAGGATACCCAGCTAACCTTATAATACTGTATGAGTTTATGAGACTCAATGGGGAGACCGGGGGGGGGGTGGGGGAGGGAGGGAGGGGGGACATGCGACCTTGACATGCATTTTGTAAAAAGGTAAATATTTAAGGGTTTGCTGAAAGCGGTTGTTTTTGACAAATAGGCACAGATATCGTGGCCTAGCTGCACACCACTGATAATATGTAAGTCTTCACTTCATTGGAAAATCCTGAAATAAACAAAAACCTTAAGAAGAACAAGAACAGGAAGAGGATGAGGAGGAATAAGAAAAAGAGAAAGAGGAAAGGAAAGAAAAGGAAAAGAGGAGAAGAAGATAAAGAAGCAGAAGAAAAAATATTAGTAGACGTATTAGTAGTAGTAGTAGAAGTAGTAGTAGTAGTAGTAGCAGCAGCAGCAGCAGCAGCAGCAGCAGTAGTATTAGTAGTAGTAGTAGTAGTAGTAGTAGTAGTAGTAGTAGTAGTAGTAGTAGTAGTAGTAGTAGTAAGTGTTGTTGTTGTAGCAGTAGTAGTAGCAGCAGTAGTAGTAATAGTAATAATAGTAGTAGTAGTGGTGGTAGTAGTATAACAGCGTATTCTGTGTCATTAGATGTTTGTATTTTAGTGTATTCAATATCGATTCATATTTGTATGGTAATGATTCTACATCGGTAGATTTCTGTAGGGTAATATATTCAACATTATTCAATATGTGTATGGTAATGTATTCTGCATCATGAAATATTTCTACGCTAACGTATTCTACATCATCAGATAATCGTATGGTAATATATTCAACATCCCTAGATTTGTTAAGGTAATGTTTTCTACATCATTGGACATGTGTGTGTTAATATTTTCTTCCCCATCAGATGTTTGTTTGGTAATGTAATCTACATCATAATATGATTTTAGAGCAACATATTCTATCACTAGGCGTCCGTATGCTAACATGTTGCACATTTTTTTTTTTTTTAAGGCTGAAGCTATCACAGAGAAAATAGGATATCCGGATTACATTTTGAATGACACGGCGCTAAATGAAGAATATAAGGATGTAAGTATTAATACAATGACCGTTCTTCTTCTACTCCTAGCTTTATACCCTCACTCGAAAGCCCGGCTCTCTAGCGTAGTTGGCTAAACCGGATTGCGCGGTGAGCGGATGACGAACTGCTTGTGGTCCGGGTTCACTCCCGGGGGTAGGCAGAAAAGCCACATTTTCTCCCATATTTACGGTATTTACAATGGAATCAAGGCCGAAAGGTTGCGATATCCATAATACCGAGCCTAAGGGTTAACAACTCATGGCTTCTGGATACTAAAACAACATACCCCCATTCGAACATGGTCGCTTAACCAGTTCCTGTTAAATCCATTTTAGTTTTTCATGTTTTGTTTTACAATTTTTTTCCCACCTATAGGGTTTCTGTGGGAGTCGTCGTGGCGTAGTGGCTAGACGCTCGTCTGCGGATCGGAAGGTCGTGGGTTCGCTCCTTAGCGGAGCCAGACTTTTTTTCAAAAATAACCTTGTCTCCCAGGTCGACCCAGCCTTTAGTGGATACCGGGTGCAGTCCTGGGAAGTAAAGGCGGCTGGCGTAATGCTGACCACATTGCCCATCTTGTGCCGTTTGTCTATAAAATAAAGGTTTAGCCCTAAATACCTAGTACGCCTGAAATGCGTGAAAAAGGGTCGTTTACTTTACTTTACTTTACTTACCTTACTTAGGGTTTCTATGCTGTGTGGGAGACAATCTCATGCCAATTCTCTGTAGGACATGCATGATTGCGAATCGGCATTACTATACTAGTTTATACAATATAAATAAAAGGGGAAGAGTGCGGAAGAGTTTGGAGCAGAGCTTTCAAAGCTATATCACGTGACACACTGTGTCGGCTACAGTGTTAAGTTGTGTCGAGCGAACGGAAAGGGTTGAACAGAATAATGGAGGCGCAAACGCCGCTGTCTAGTTCTTCTTTTTCTTTTTCCTGTCTAACCCCTTAATGGAACATAGGCCCTCAACAAACGCATGCCAAGTTGTTCTATCCTTTGCTATCGCATGGCGCTCTCCCTGTGTCTTCCTTATCTTTCTAACTTCATAGCTCCCTTCTGCATGTTTTGTTTTTATTCTTCTATGCCCCTATGGGTTCCAGTCAAAAGGCAGTCTAGTTATATTGTTTTTAGGCTTTCTCAATTTGACTGTACACAACCCAGTGCTTAAACATTTTATAACAATTTGATTGCGTATTTCAATTGTTAACCTTGCTTCCATATTAGCTACTGTATTAAACTGTTTAAAAGTCTGACAAAGCCTCTTACACATTTGGTTATCTAATTGACTGAATTTCTGTGTCGCAAAATAATGTTACTCTAGTGTGGATAGGGCTAAGTCGATGCGAACTCTTCGTAATGCCGGGATGCCGGGTTCGATCCCAGCTGCGGGTTGGTTTCGATAGAGGTATCAAGAAAGCCGACAGTGCAGAAAGCAGTGACAAATTACTGGGCGTAAATTTGCCTAATGAAAACCTAACAACAGCCAGGGGCTGTTGGGGTTGGTTCTGCAACGTCCTGTAAAGGATACGCAACTAAGCTCGTGTGCATAGTCTAGTAAGCTTTGAGTCGAAGGTTATTATTTTCACCTCTGGCGCGTGCAGACTTTGTTCAATTTAAAATGTGTCTGTTTATTAATCATATAAGAGTGAGTCATATCTTGAATGACAAATTCCTCTTCTTCTTCGCCTCTTCTCCTCCTTATTCTTCGTCGCCTCCTTTTGCTACTACTATTGCTGCTGCTACAACAACATAAACAACACAACATCAACTTTTATACTGTTATTGCTAGTGCTACTACTAAAGTTATGTCTATCTACTTCTTTCTATGAATGCCAATCACTACTACTACTACTACTACTACTACTACTACTACTACTACTACTACTACTACTACTACTACTACTACTACTACTACTACTACTACTACTACTACTACTACTACTACTATTACTGCTGCTGCTGCTGCTGCTGTTATTACTACTACTACTACTACTACAGCTACCATTACCAATACTACCACTGCTGCTGCTCCTGCTCCTGCTACTGCTACTACCACTATTACCCATCTTGCTGACTGGGAATATCATAATCATCATCATCTGCTCTAAATTTCCACCTGCTCCTTCTCCTTTTAGATTAGTTTTCCTTTCCCCCTACCATCGTCTCCCAGTTGGCACTACTACTACTGCTGCAACTACAACTACTACTAATTACTACTACTATTACAGCTGCTGCTACTTTTTTTTTCTTTTTCTAGTTGTTGTATTGCTGTTGTTGTTGTTGTTTTTGCTCTTCTTCTTCTTCTTCTTCTTCTTCTTCTTCTTCTTCTTCTTCTTCTTCTTCTTCTTCTTCTTCTTCTTCTTCTTCTTCTTCTTCTTCTTCTTCTTCTTCTTCTTCTTCTTTCTTCTTCTTCTTCTTCTTCTTCTTCTCTTCTTCTTCTTCTTCTTCTTCTTCTTCTTCTTCTTCTTCTTCTTCTTCTTTCTTCTTCTTTCTTCTTCTTCTTCTTCTTCTTCTTCTTCTTCTTCTTCTTCTTCTTCTTCTTCTTCTTCTTCTTCTTCTTCTTCTTCTTCTTCTTCTTCTTCTTCTTCTTCTTCTTCTTCTTCTTCTTCTTCTTCTTCTTCTTCTTCTTCTTCTTCTTCTTCTTCTTCTTCTTTCTTCTTCTTCTTCTTCTTCTTCTTCTTCTTCTTCTTCTTCTTCTTCTTCTTCTTCTTCTTCTTCTTCTTTCTTCTTCTTCTTCTTCTTCTTCTTCTTCTTCTTCTTCTTCTTCTTCTTCTTCTTCTTCTTCTTCTTCTTCTTCTTCTTCTTCTTCTTCTTCTTCTTCTTCTTCTTCTTCTTCTTCTTCTTCTTCTTCTTCTTCTTCTTCTTCTTCTTCTTCTTCTTCTTCTTCTTCTTCTTCTTCTTCTTCTTCTTCTTCTTCTTCTTCTTCTTCTTCTTCTTCTTCTTCTTCTTCTTCTTCTTCTTCTTCTTCTTCTTCTTCTTCTTCTTCTTCTTCTTCTTCTTCTTCTTCTTCTTCTTCTTCTTCTTCTTCTTCTTCTTCTTCTCTTCTTCTTCTTCTTCTTCTTCTTCTTCTCTTCTTCTTCTTCTTCTCTTCTTCTTCTTCTTCTTCTTCTTCTTCTTCTTCTTCTTCTTCTTCTTCTTCTTCTTCTTCTTCTTCTTCTTCTTCTTCTTCTTCTTCTTCTTCTTCTTCTTCTTCTTCTTCTTCTTCTTCTTCTTCTTCTTCTTCTTCTTCTTCTTCTTCTTCTTCTTCTTCTTCTTCTTCTTCTTCTTCTTCTTCTTCTTCTTCTTCTTCTTCTTCTTCTTCTTCTTCTTCTTCTTCTTCTTTCTTCTTCTTCTTCTTCTTCTTCTTCTTCTTCTTCTTCTTCTTCTTCTTCTTCTTCTTCTTCTTCTTCTTCTTCTTCTTCTTCTTCTTCTTCTTCTTCTGCTGCTGCTCCTCCTTATATTTCTTCTTCCTCTTCTTTATGATGTTTCGTCGGCTACTATTACTTCTACTGATACTTCTGCTGTTGCTGCTTCTGCTACTGCTACTTTGATTACTGTAGCTACTACTACTCCTCCTACTGATGCCGTTGCTACTACTACTACTATTATTACAGCAACAACAACCACTTATGCTACCCCCTACCCACTTATATTCCTTCCTTTATATCTTCACCTGCTCCTACTCTTTCTTTTTAGTTTTCCTTACCCCCCCCCCCCCCCCCCAGCCATCGTTTGCTATTTGGCACTTCAACATTTCGACGTTAACGACTTCACTAAAAAAAACTCTAGTTTTATTTTCACCTAATTCTCATGTGGTCTGAATGTTTATATATTCTGTAGCGGAAAGGTCGCAAAGTCTATCAACCTGGTTGTGTATGCGTAGAACCAATCAATCCAAGATAAGGTAGATTGTTTCGGATTGATAAAGTGTGTGCGTTCCGCCCTCACGCGCCTAACAGCGTGTGACAAATTGATCCATCAATCGACTGGTATCTAACGACAAATAACAAAGCACGACAGTTGTCAATATTGTGTCAGGTTTTTCCCGTTCTGCGTGTTGTCAGTCAACAACGGGCCGTCTCCAGGGGGTGGGTTGGCCGCAAGTGGTATACAACAATAAGTGCCTCACTGTGGCTGACTCTGTGTGTGTGAATGTCTCTGTGTGTGTGTGTGTGTGTCTCTCTCTCTGTGTGTGAGTGTCTGTGTGTGTGTCTCTGTGTGTGTCTCTCTGTGTGTGTGTCTCTGTGTGTGTGTGAGTGTCTGTGTGCGTGTGTGTCTCTCTCTCTGTGACTCTCTGTGTGAGTCTGTCTATGTGTGTGTGAGTGTCTCTGTGTGTGTCTCTGTGTGTGTCTCTGTGTGTGTGTGTCTCTGTGTGTGTGTGTGAGTGTCTGTGTGCGTGTGTGTCTCTCTCTCTCTGTGACTCTCTGTGTGAGTCTGTCTATGTGTGTGTGTGTGTGTGTCTCTGTGTGTGTGTTTCTCTTTGTGTGTGTGTGTCTCTCTCTGTGTCTGTGTGTGTATCTCTCTCTATGTGTGTGTGTGTCTCTCTCTCTCTGTGTGTCTCTGTGTGTGTGTGTCTGTGAGTGTGTCTCTATTTCTGTGTTTGTCTGTGTGTGTGTGTCTGTGTGTGTCTCTCTGTGTGTGTGTCTATGTGTGTGTGCCTCTCTGTGTGTGTATGTGTGTGTGTGTCTCTCTCTCTCTGTCTACATGCATGTACACCTTCTGTGACTGCTGTTGGTTCGTCTGAAATATTGATGGTCCAAGCTTTACAGCATGACACGTAATGATGATACTTATGTAACAGTCAGTTTAGACGTTCAGTAGTTTGCCATTGCTTACTGAGCTGTCGGGTCAGCTCTGGATACCATTTTAGAAATCAACGCAAGACGGTTTGCTGCCGAATCGCCTGCAGCTACAATATAGGCAGTTATCACTAAAATACAAACTGCGTTCTCAACACATAAGCCTCAGACGACGATGTACGTGAAAATATTACGTTTAAAAACGTATAAGTAAAGATC
>CAJHNH020002779.1:591523-596523 GCA_905116865.2 Candidula unifasciata
GCTCTTGGTTTTTGTTGTGCAATTGTAGAGTGTCTCTGATTTAATCTTTCCATCTTGCTCTGAGCCTACCTTGTGCTGTTCCTCTTTCTTCTCTTTTGCTTCCGTGGGGCTGCACTCACACGAAAGCCTCATTCACCATACATAGATGTTAGATTTGCTCGCAATGTATCCACAGGTGGTCAACCACTCCGGCTGTGGTCAACGCATTCTACAGCTCTAATAAAAACCAAATAAGTAAGTTCGTTACCATTTACAGCCCAGTCGTGTGTGTGTGTGTGTGTGTGTGTGTGTGTGTTTCTTTTTTTCCCAAGTCAGGGCTTTCCAAGTTTCTCTTGTACTGGCATATTTATTTTAGACAAACATAATCTCGCGACACAGTAATTCAGTCCTATAGCAAACCAGAATTTATACTAATTTCTTGTAAGAGATACGGACATTTTGACGTAATTTAAAATTTAAAAAAAAAAAACGTTTCTATGCCTTCAGACGTATAGAGAGCTAAACCTCTATTTTATAGACCAATCAGCACTTGGTGGGTTATGTGGTCAGCACCACGGCGGCGTCCTTTACTTTCCAGGACTGCACCTGGTATCCACTCAAGGCTAGGTCGACCTAAGGGCCATGACCTTCTGACCCGCAGGCGAGATTTAGCCGCTGCATCACCATGACTACACTTTGACATGCCATTTAGCAATTAAAGGTAATACCTGATTTTAGAAGGGAAAATAATACAAGTTTGGCAAGAAATTCCTGTAAAAGTTTGGGAAGTCCTGTCCATAGTTATAAACTATGTGTTTTGCCTATTGTCACAAAGTGCTGGTGTTAATAGTAACAAGATGATGTCTCGTGGTTGTTCACATTAGTAGTGACTAAGTGGTGAAGCAGGGATAAGTATGATCACATCACTGGTGACTGAGTGATGAATTATGGAAAAGCGTGATCACATCAGTGGTGACTGAGTGGTAAATTATGGAAAAGCGTGATCACATCAGTGGTGAAATGGTGACAAGTATAATCACGTCAGCAGTTGCAGAGTGACGAAGTGATGATGAATGTGATCACTTTAGTGGTGACTGAGTGGGAAAACGGTGATTTGATCATCTCCATGTTGATACAAAGGTGGAATTTTTTGCCATGAAACTGACTATTGTATTGTAAGTAAAATTGAAAGAATATTTCTCTTGCTCCTCATCCTCCTACTACTACTGTTACTGCTACTGCTACTACTACTACTACCACTACTACCACCACCACGACAACTTATATTACTATAACTGCTACTACTACAGCTGCTACTAATACTTCAACTGCTTCAACTACTACCACTGCCACGACTACTTTTATATCCATACCTACTACGATGACTTTCATAATGAGAACATGAATATAATGTGCTCTATATTTTACAGTGTTTCCAGCTGCCATCTTGCAGCCTCCATTCTACAGTAAAGATTATCCGCAGTAAGTAATTGCTTTATTTATGAGTGTGCATGCATATATGTGTGTGGTGTGTATGTACATACAAATAAAGACCTAAAATATTGTCATCTTCACCGATTCAATGTCTGCTCTTCAAGCTCTGGAGGGCAGTGAAAGCTGCAGAACTGACATAACTAAGATAATTCTAGATGCTCATCAGCTCATTACCTCATACAACATCAGAATAGTGATGCAATGGATTCCAGGCCACTCCGGCACACCAGGTAATGACAGAGCTGACAGACTGGCAAAGAAATGAGCATCACAAGAACAACCACCTACAGCGACAACCCTACAGACAGAGAACAACCACCTACAGCGACAACTCTACAGAGAACAACCACCTACAGCGACAACCCTACAGACAGAGAACAACCACGTACAGCGACAATCCTACAGACAGAGAACAACCACCTACAGCGACAACCCTACAGACTGCAAAAAAACTTATAAGAGCTATAAACAAAGAGATCTGGCTGAACAGATGGGCCATGGGAGACACTGGAAGAGAGGTTTATAGACACATGGCTGGCCCTGATCCTAATGACAGCATTAACCATTTAACAAGAGGGACTTGGGCCAAAGGGCGAAAGCTCATGCGCCGCTGGATCGATAACAACAACAACAAGAGGGACCAGACCACCATCTTCAGACTTAGAACACAACATACTCCACTCAATGGATACCTGAACAGAATACAGCCACAACACTCCCCAGAGTGCCAGCTATGTAACTACCCCTACGAAACTATTGACCATCCTCTCTCTGAGCTCCCAAAACTCAACGAGACTAGAAGAACGCTACTCCCTCCGAGACCAGACAAGTGGCACACCTTGTACAGAGAAAAAGAACAGCTTTGAAAATATGTAAATTCCACTACATGTCATTGGGCAAAAGTGCGAAAGCTCATGCGCCGCTGGATCAATAACAACAATAACAACATACAAATATGAATACATGATTTAATGAATAAATGAGTAAATGAATGATTTAATGAATGAATAAGTTAATGTATGATTTTATGGATCAATGAATAAATGAATAATTTAAAGGATGAAACAATGATTTAATGGATGCATGGGTGAATGATTTATTTAATGAATTAATTATTGATTTAATAAATGAATGATTGAATGAAAGTATGTGTAAATGAGTGATCTAATGAATGTGTGAATTAAGGTATAAGAAAATGGACTATATAATCGACTAATGAGTGAATGAATGATTTAATAAACAAATGAATGAATGACGATATAAGCGATTGGATTATTTATTAGATGAAGGAGTGAATAAATGATTTAATGGATGAATGAGTGAATAAAGGTATAATCGAATGGATGATTTAATCATGAATGAGTGAATGAATGATTTAATGAACGAATGAATAAAGATAAAAGCGAATGAATGATTTAATGGATGAATGAGTGAATGAATAATATCGTGAATGAATAGGTGAATAAATTAATGAACGAACGAATGAACAAACTAATGAACGAACTAATGAAGGAATGAATGAATGATTGACATAGCTCGGGAAACATTGATCTGTAATCAACAACCAGTTTCTATCAGACTGTACCACAGGGTCGCGGAATTATATTTATCAGAACGGGTGTGTCAACTTATTCTTCTTCTTTTTCGGGTTCACCGGCTGTAAACTCTGGTGGAAAGCTTTGGCTACGCGTTTACCTCTAGTCTTGTTCCAGAACCTGAGTGTTGTGTGCACATCCGTTTTACGCATCTGATTTATCTGTATGTTGATTATTGGTTCCTAGCCTCTCCGGCAGATGGCCTTCGACTTCAAAAGAAATCATCATCATCATCATCGTTATCATCATCATCGTTATCATCATCATCGTTATCATCATCATCGTTATCATCATCATCATAATGTAGCAGCTCCTTTGAAGACGTCGCTGGCATCACTGCCTGAAAGAAACTCGGTCTCTCGCCAGCTTTCCCGCCTCGTGTACTGTCATACTCAAGCAGTCACTTATATCCTGTGTCCATCTTTGTGTTAGTTGGCCATTGCCTCTCGTTCCTGGTACCATGCCTTCTGCTATTATTTTTGTTAATCCGACATGGCGCTTGATATGACCTAAATATTTCAGCTTACGAGACAAGATACTATTTATTAGCCAATACAAGAAGTAATAAATGCATATAATCGTGCGGCATCTTAAAATGTTTAGATCAGTTCCGAGTGTTAGACTTACCTAGTTAGTACACTTTGGAATAGGCGCCATTTGCAGCTCTGGTGATGTCTAGTGTTCAATCTCCTGCCAAGTCTTCTGAATCGTATCAAAAGTTACAGCTGCGGTTGTTGCAGCCAGATTTGGAGCGAGTGAACAGTGCGCAGGCACAGATAGATAACTACGGTCTATGGAGAAAGGCGCTGCAAGGAGTTACGAGGGAATCTGGCCGATGCTCAACACTCAGGGAAAGGATGAGACGGATATACAATCAGACGGTTACTGGTATCATCAGAATTGGAGCTCTTTGCTTGCTGCTGAAGATGGGGACTGAGCACTTATGGGAGTGTCCCGAGTGTTGTGATATCGATTCTTAATTAAACATTTAACGTTGCTGCAGCCACCCTCTCTTTAGAGCACTGGATGTTTGTTATTTTCTCAGTATCGTCATCGACGACCGGGTTGCCCAGTGGCTCCCCGGTAGACGACTTCGTCGCTGGTCGGGACAGTATTTGGGTATGTCTCCTCTGATCACATCAACTCTGCAGGAGTCCTTTTCAATGCTATGCCATTTTATATGGCGCACATAACCTAGTCGTAATTATAACCTAGACCCCCCCCCTCTCCTCCCTTACCCCTTATGAGGATGCTGGTTAAACGTGACGATTTATTTTAAATTAGCAAAGCAAAGAATTTATCTTTTCAGCGCCGTTTGAAGCCTCACGTTTACTCAAGATCACACGAAACTGCAAACTTTTCTTAACGTTATAAGACGACACATGTGTATATTCATTAAATACATCTTTTATAATCATAGTTTAAAATCATTCTCGGTGACCCTGTATGTGTAAATGTTAAATGTTGAATTAGTAACCGACATTACAGCACTCGGGACACTCCCATAAACCCTCCATCCCCATCTTCAGCAGCAAACGAAGAGTTCCAATTCCGATGGCATCAGTAACTGTCTGATTGTACATACATCCGTCTCAATTTTTCCTTGAATGTTCAGCGTCGGTCTGATCCTCTGGTAACTCCTCGCAGCGCCATTCTCCTCAGACCATACTGATCTGTTTGTATCTCCGCACTGTTCATTCGCTCCCAAAGGGCCCTCACAACATCTAGCCTGTCATACATCAGTTCACCGCCAAGTGATGCAGAACAGGCCAATCTATCTGCCTGCTCGTTTCGAAACACACTAGAATAACCTGGAGAAAATATCCAAAGGACTCTAACTACCCGGGACCTCCGAAGCGATGCCTGCCACTCTGCACTCTGCTTTGAACCCCAATGCACTTCGTCTGGCCCTCAACAGAGCCATCTGTATAG
>CAJHNH020002779.1:601523-631523 GCA_905116865.2 Candidula unifasciata
CTCGAGTGCTAGAGGTTCCGGGTTCAATCCCCTGTAAGGGCTATGATTATTTTCGGGTGGACTTGTATTTTTAGTAACTCATCTGATCTCTGGGTAGTGAGATCGGACGCCCGTGTTGCATTGCTGCGCTGGTTAAAAAATCCCTTGACAGTTGGAAATCAAAAAGAGTAGCCTTATGGCGCTGCCCGGGCAAAATCTGTTGTTAAAAATCTATCCAAAGTATTTCAGGATTCTTGCCGGTGCTACAGAACCTGTGCACTATGTTGAACGTCTTCGAACTCAGGCTTGAGTTAGAAGAAGGACGGAGCACTAATGGGTGTGCACACTTACCCGTGTTCCATGATGTTGATCCAGTGTTCACACTTTCAAACGCAGCTAACACATTTGTATCTTCGATGACCCAGATATGGTGTGGTGTTTCCAGACCTGAGGCAGCCATCAATAAGGTCAAGACAGGTGTTCACAGTCCAGGCCGCTTTCGGTGAGATGTTTAAATATCATGATAACTTTTCATATCAATAGAGATATCATTCCTTTCTATCCTGTGTTATCAGTTCAATATGGATTAAATCCAGCCCAACAGCTTGCGCCTCTTTTGTCAACGTTCATCTTAGGGTTTTCACAACGTAACAAAATGTTTCTCTTCTTCTTCTTCTCGTTCACCAGCTGTAAACTCTAGTGGAAAGTTGTGGCTGTTTATCCAATTCTGGACTGCACTCCTGTTCCAGAACCTAAGTGTTGCGTGTGCATCCGTTTTACAGATCTGACTCATTTGTATGCAGACTGCTAGTTTTTTGTTTCTCAAGCAAATGCACTCCGACTTTGAAGGAAGTTCTAAATTAGTCGACTCTTACGACATGCTTTGGGGTAGGCAGTGGGCCTATTCTTGTTTTCCCTACAACAGGGCCCCGGGACCCACACGGGGACAAGAAAATGAAATAACACAATATGTAAGTTGGTGTGATCTGATTGGCTCTCTTAGAGGTAGAGTCTCTGACTCAACGAACTATTTACCCAACCCCCCTACACTGATTAAACAACATCCGTGTGACAGTAACTGTGATGTATGGCGGAAGGGGTGTTCCTGAATTTTTAACCTGTTTAATTCTCAGCCTTGAGATGTTAACCCTACAGATTATAATGCTGGAGGGGAACAAACAACCACAGCGCACGGTGTCACACCAAGCACTCAACTCAGTAGCTCGATGACGGAACCATTAGTCTCCCGGTCCAGAAATCTGGGAAATTTGTATCATAAAAACGTACCTGTAACACAAATAACCTCCGTAAATTAGGTGGAAATCTTTATCATTCGTACACTTATAGGCCTAGTTATGACAAATACACGGTGTAATATCTATATACTTCACACACTGTTAGCAATATTAACAGAGAAAATTATGAAAAAAATACGTAGCGCCTCCTATTTTTAAAAGCTTTTATTTTGTTTGAAAATGTTTGTTGGTCTGTCTAGGTCACAGTTTGCTTTGGATTTTGATACTTATTTTCCCCTTCTTCTTTTTTAAAAGCTTTTATTTTGTTTGAAATAATGATTCATTATTGTATGCAGAAACATAACACCCTTCTGTAATAAAGACTCATTATTGTGCGCATAAACTCACGATAATTATGTAACTAATTATTCATTATTGTATGCAGGGGCACAATCCTTGTGTAACTAATTATACATTAATGTGGGCAGAGGCACACAGTTTATTATTATGCGCAGAAATTAAATATGATTATGTAGTAACTCATATTTTGTGCCGAAACACAACATTATTCTGTTACTAATTATTTATTATCGTGTGCAGAGAGCAAGTTCATTATGTTCATAATTTTTCAAAATTATGTGCGAAGAGAACAAAATGATTTTGTAACTAAGTATTCACCATTGTATGGGAAACCACAGGGTCATTTTACTATAAATTGTTCGTTAGTTTGTAAACAATCTCAAGAGCATTTGATAAACAATTATTGTGTACGGAAGCACTCACAACTATGTGACTAACTGCATTATTTTACTGCCAACTTTGTTTTCGTTATTTTGTGACCAGAAGAAGTAATATTAAGACAGCGCCGACCTGATAAGGAGAACTCACCGGGAACCCAAGAAATGGTTCTTCTTATCTAAATTCTTTTTTACACTGATAGGAATTCAAGCAAGAAAAATTGTTCTTCACAAAAGAAATTCGTCACATCCGACTTCACCTTAAACGGTATGCAATGTATTCGTGTTTTTTGCTTGTCAGTCGGGAAAATCTTAAGACCTTCGTCTTCATCTGCCCCTTTTCAACCAAATCAAGCCAAGGCCTTCCATTCTGTGCTATTGAAATATGGTGACTGGAGTGAAACTAGAAAAATTAAAACTAAAACAGGAAAAAAAGGAAAGAAAGGATAGAAAAAGATAATGCAAAGAACTGTTTCCTACGCCCTCAACTCAGTATCCGAGCGATAATACTATATCCTTTTAGTCTACATATGGAGGAAAATGCAACAGCTGACTTGTGTCTAAAGCAAAAACTTGCCAAGAACCGAAGTTATACTGTAAATTAGACGCATCAATATAAACTACTAGAAAAACAGATTGTGTCACTCAAATAAATTGAAAAAAAAAAAAAAAAAAAAAGTCTATGACGAGATTGTATGTTCCATATAAAGTATTTAACCTATAAATTACGACAATTAGATTATATGTATTATTTACATGAAATGCAGTCCAAAATATTAATATTCCTTTCCCCCCCTCCCCCACCCCCTTTAAATTAGATCTAGAAATTTGGATTGTAAGATAAATTCTTATAAATCAAACTTTAAAATGTGAATAATCAGGTGAAAACTTTCAACTGAAATTAGGTATACACCTAAATTTAAACTTTGTGGGTTTCGGCGCCGCACTGTACGGAAAACAATAGCAGACGACCTGCCTCTTTAACAAGCAAGTCCTAAGAGTCAGTTAACTGGAGTAGGGGCTTCCATGGACGTAATCTCTTCTGTGTACATCTGCCTGAAAGACAAGAAACCAACAGTCTGCATACTAAAATAATAGGTATGTAAAACGGATGTACAGGCAACACCAATGTTCTTGAACGAGACTACAATTGAGAAGTGAATAAACAACCAGAACTGCCAGAATTTACACCTGGTAAAAGGGAAGAAAACGAGGAAGAAGATATGACTGTTTTTATTTTTATTTTTTAAAGCAACCGCAAATGAGAAAAGGTGAAAAACTAGATGCTACTTTGGTGCTTTATCTTACCCCAAACAGGGGAAATCCACAGGTCACGGGAGCGTATAATATTTTAGGGGGTGGTAGATAGGCTGCATGCATTCGTGGGACCTAGGCTGCACTCTTTCGTTGGACGTAAGTGGGTTAGGGTTAGGGCCAGTTCTAGATGTTTTGGGGTTGTTAAAGGCATCAGAAAGCCTGGAAACCCAGTCTTACCACTCTCTAAAATGTTGGACTGTCCTGTGACGTCATCTGGGATAGGATATTAATAAAGAACCGTTTCTATACACAAAAAGAAATTCTTATAAGCACATGATTATTAATAGATTCCAATTTCAATAGCTTACACAGAACATTGACTGAGTTACAGATTTTTTAAGTTGGGCACTACTTATAGAGCAGACTATAAAACAGTATAGTTATATTCCAGTTAGCACTCGATGAGTGAGGTTATCCACCCTACTTTTTTTTAAACGAGCTAGTTACATGCGTATAGGGAGTCGCTGTATCGAAGCGGCTAGACGTTCGAATGTGGATCGGGAGGTCGTGGGTTCGCTCCCTGGCGGTGCCGGACTTTTGTCAAAATTGACCTTGGCTTCCAGGTCGACCCAACCTTGAGTGGGTACCGGGTGCAGTCCCGGGAAGTAAAGGCGGTCGGAGTGATGCTGACCACATCATCCATCTTGTGCCGATTGGTTTATAAAATATAGGTCTAGCCCTATATGCCTTATACCCTTAAAAGTGTGGGAAAAGGTTCTTTACTTTTACTTTACTTGCGTCCCCTTTACTTGCATATTCTTTACATGACGTTACAGAACCAACCGTAGCATTCGTCGACTGTGATTTCATTAGGTAAATTTACGTTCAGTAGTTTGCCACGGCTTACCAAACGGTAGGCTCTCGATACCACTGTCGAAACCAACACAAGGCGGTCTTCTGCCAAATCGGCCGTAGCGATGATCCAACCCAGCACCTGGGAATTAAGAATCCCAGTTGCATTGCTTGCGCCGCGGACACCTTTCACAGGTGCTAATTTTAGATCGCGTCGCAATCCTTTGTTAGCTATCAAAAGCCGCCTATATACAAATTCGAGCCCAAACCCTTCGGCTAAGCAACGCATAGCCCAACCATTTCGCTAGTGCTGCTCAAAGAAATGACTGACTGACGTTCAACCCCACTTGGACATCACACCGAGCGATAAACCCCCGGTGACACAAAGTGTCACCATTCGAATGAGGATCACTCGGGGACAGGCCCCAGAAACTCCGTTCAAACCAATTGGTTTGGTTATATTAGGTGCCCCGGCGTGTATTGTGTTTGACTGAATGATCACTGTATTATTGTTACCAGTTAAGTAATGTTTATCGTAACGTACTCTATGTGATGATGTAACATATTTTGGTAATTTTGGATACAATAAATGTTTTCTAGTTGTTAGTGTTGATATGTTCTTGCTGTTCCTAATATTATATATATATATATGTGTGTGTGTGTGTGTGTGTGTGTGTGTGTGTGTGTGTGTGTGTGTGTGTGTGTGTGTAAGGGATTAACGAGGAGAAGACTTTGGTAAACGACTTACCAAAATCAGTGACCAAATGAAAAAGTGTCCCAAACGAGAGAGACATCGAATCGTTCGGTAAATATCAGTGAACCACTTGCAAAGATCAGTGACCAAATTGCGAGCTACATTGTGCGACTTATGGTGTCCACCGGCCTATAAACCCTTCCTCTTACTAGTGGACTCGAGAACTTGACCCTCTCACTGAACACTTGTATCTAATATTGTGTCATGAAACCAACCAAAATTACTCAGTTGTCAAATTTTGTTGTATACAAAGTCATCGCTTCATGTGCCCCAGGTTCTCTAGCATCCCACATCTAACTAGTTGACACGACAATATGACTCCTCTTACTGGGCCACTAGTAGATAACTCTGCTGGACGACACCCAGAGTGTGTCATACGTTTTTGCTTTTTTCCTCTTTGTAAAGTCATAGGAGGCCCAAATGGTCCTCAGTGGCTAATGAAACACCTTATTAAAATAGCTGACATGACAACCTGACCCCCCCCCCCCCCCCCCCTACTGAGCCGACGGGAAGTACCATTCCACTATAAAACCTGGATAACACCAAGATACGACATCCACCATTTGCCATACATTTTCATGTTTAACAACAACTTAAACCTTCCCTCAACGACCGGCGCCTAATACTATTATACGAAACCCACCATTTTGGCCTAAGTTTTCATTCTTTACTACAACCTAAATAATAGCATCCAATGATGTGACCCTCGATGACTCCTAAAACTCCTCATGTAACTAACTATCTAATATATCGTAAGCCCTCAATGGGTCGCAGCGATCTAACACTATGACACGATCCCTGCCCTTTTGCCACACGTTTTCACGTTTTTCAACAACTGAAACCCTCACTAAGCGGCCGACATCTAAAACAATGATACGAAACCTGCCCTTTTTGTGTGTGCGTGTTTTCATTTTTACTACAAGTTAAACCCTCCCTGAATGACCGGCACCTAAACACTAGACCACGAAACCCGCCGTTTGGTCATACATTTTCATTTGTAAAACTACAATTTAAATCCTCACTGACTGACCGGCATCTAATAATATGACATGCAACCCGCAATTTTACCCAAAGTTTTCATTTTCTTTTTTACTACAACTAAAACCCTTTTTCAGCGGCCGGCACCTTACATTGTGAATTAACAACTGCTCTTTTACAACAATTTTTTATGTTTTACTTTATGTAAAGTCATAGCCTAATATGCCTCGGAGGCTCAGATGACCCCTGAAACCCCTGTTTGTAGATGCCCGTCTATCACTCCTTAGTTGCATACTACCAGAACCTCAGCTTAACAGCTAATAACCGACACCCCAACAGGACCTGGAGAGTCAAGATCGCACAGCCTGTCGTCATGGAATATGATGATGATGCTCACTTACCCATTACCTCAAGCCCTGATTGACACCCTCCTCTATAATCAATTTTAAATATTTTTCTATAAAACATATATACTTTCTAACTCCTGATTTGTCTTTAAAAAAGAAGAAGATGGGGACAGAGCGCTTATGGGAGTGTCCCGAGTGTTGTGATGTTGATTCCTAATTCAACGTTCAACATTCAACATTGTTTAAAAGAATAATGGTGGTGGTTTTACTAATGGTAGTAATAGTAGTAGCAGAGGTAGCAGCAGCAGCAGCAGCAGCAGCAGCAGCAGCAGCAATATCAGTAGTAGCTGTAGCATCAGAAGCATCCGTAGTAGCAGTGATAGTTTAAATAGGTCTTTTGACAATAACTGTATGCCACTAGTAACTAAGATGCTCTCGTTTACGAAATGACTACGCTAACTAGGTTTTTCCATCAAACAAACTCTAATATTTAATCTTTTATGAGGGCTTTATGGACCATCATTAACAACGGTTGCAAGAAACAGTCACAGCAGATCATCATCAGTAGATCATCGAGAGTGCCATGCCACGGGAACTCTCCTGGGGTCAGATTTGGTGAATGGCTGCACTGAAGCTAAGCTTTGTCATTACATCTCCTTACAATGTGTTTTCCTAAGACGCTAACCTGGTCAAATGGCGCGCGACAAACGACCCAACATGTTTCATGTGCAAAACTCAACAGACGCTCGTGCACGTATTGTCTGCGCGCAGAAAAGCCCTAGGTCATCACAATACACATTGCACCACAAAAATGTCTCGAAAGCGTTGGACGACATTGTGGACCAAGCCATGATAAGGGCCAACGCAACAGCCAGTTCTATCGTCCTCCCCCTCATCCCAAATCATACGCTTCCTCAAGGTTGGGCAGATATCTAAAGATACATTCAACATATTTGACGGTGCAAGGGACTGGCAACTGGCGGTTGACCTGTCTGTTTTGAGAGATACCCGAACTAATCCGAAAGACTGGCCTAGGCCAGATCATCCTCATCAGCTCACTCATCCTCAATCTGCTTATCCTGATAGAGATGTGCATGCCGTACGAGTCCAGAATAGAAGATCAACACCTGCACTAGCTCGAGAAGTACAGTGATCTGGTAGCCAGTCAGGGGAGTGATGGGGGTTACAACCCCGGGGTAGGCGTAAGAGGGCTAATCTCCAGCTCCACATACAATGTAATGAAGCAGCTGGACTTGTGAGGAAGCGAGAGTAAACGGACACTAAAACAACTGGGTGAAGCTGCAGAGAGAGCTTCGGGCTGGTTGTTGACACAATTTAACGACGTGGGGGATATGCCTTGGTAGACTGATCCGAGTACCTAGTGCAAAAGAACTTTTAAATCCACTAAGCCGAAATTGTCTGATCAACGTCCGCCAGTGGCAACTGACAAAGTCCGTTCGATAAACGTCGGTCCGATGAACCAACCGTCGATTTGTCACTCTGGTCGTGCAAGTAGGCGCCTAATTTGCTGCCGCAGCGACGATATACCACCCCGCCTCAGTACCTGTGGCAATTACCATAACGCCTTGTCAGACAGCGCAGCAGATGTCCGAGGCCCGAAAGTCATGACCCATGTCAGCTCTCCCGCCCCCTCCACCTTCCCCCCCCCCCCAACCTTTTCCGTGATTGTCTAGGGAGGTAAACGGGTCGAAAACAGTTTCTCTCGATTCCTAAACGACTCCACCAACTTTGTTTTGTTTTAAAGTTAACCTGCTTATTCTTGGTGCTCAACAGTTGTAAACTCTGGTGAAAAGTTTTGGTTGTTAGTCCATTTCTTTTGAACATTGAACTTATGTTTTGCGTGCACATTCGCGTTACAGATCTAGCTTTTTTGTATGCAGAATGATGGTTCTTTGCCTCTCGGACCCAAGGACTCCTTCAACGGAAGCACCCTTAACTAGTGGCCTTTTACTACAGGCTTGGCTGGGAGGACCATTATTACCACTATCTGCAAGTAGTAGTCAGAGTTGGGATACTACTAGCAACAGCATCAGCAATAACATTACAAGTTGTAGTATCGGCCGAAGTAAGGGTAGTAAAGTAGCAATAGTAAAGGACCAGTTTCCACATCTTCATGTGTTTTGGGCTCATAGGGCTAGTGTTATACTTTATAGATCAATCGGCACTCAGTAAGTTATTTGGTCAACATCGCACCGGCCGCCGCTACTTCCCAGGACTGTATGCGGTAGCGGCACCCTCAGAACCTGAAACCATGACCTTCAGACCCGGATATGAGTGTCCAGCCGCTACAACGCGGTGGCCCCTAGTGGTGGTATTAGTAGATTAAAAAGGTTTTTTTGGTGCCTGCCTCTAATAACAAAGTGACTGTCGATTGCTAAATGACTCTACTAACTTTGGGAGTCTCAATAGTGAAGTCAAGCCGTTTGCCTCGAGCCGTCAAACTCGTCGGTTCAATCCACTCCTGCGCCCTTCAGTTCACGAGTGTAATTTTTAACAGAGATCTGTGTGAGCGTCGCAGGAGGTACAGAGTTCTTTCTCTGCGCGACCTTCTGACAGGCGACTAGCCGTTCTGCGGAGAGAGACCAAGCCATATGGGACAAAGGACAGTGCAATTAAGCCAATCCTCTAGACTTTACCCTTTAAACCTTTAATTCTACTACCTATTTATTTTTCCCTCTATATCCAACTCAATATCTAATTTTAAATCCTACATTACAGCCAGTCAGATCATCGTTAAAGCCAGTTTTTATTTTTAAACTGAAGACTATCGACTTTGTTGTGCACAATTATCGACTTGCGCTCAACGTCTGTCGCGTTCTATCATTTTACTCATTAGAATCAGCGTCCTATTGATGTTTTCTTCTCGCGAAGTGCCGGGCTTCGATAAAAATTACGACTGACCTAAGACATTTATCTTAAACTAGCAGATGTGACTGACGTTTTATAGATAGTATTATCTTTCGTGCAGTTGGAGCTTCTTATGGCTCACACACCTGTGTCGTTGGAGCGTCTTGTGGCTCATACACCTGTGCTGTGCATCACGTTTTAGATGTCGCGGTTGGAAGGTGTTGAAGATGCCCCTTGGAAGGGTAAAGTCTTTGTTGCAGAGTCCTTCAGTGTATACTCTAGACTTTACGTCACCTGACAAAGTGGCACGGAGGTCTTTGTGGTTAGGAGGCAACAATGTTTGCCTTGCTTTGCTGAAGGTTTAGAGTTCAAATCAGCATTGAGTTGGACTTTTTTTTTTTAAAAGGTCTGGATTAACTGTATCCCGACTGTCTGTTCCTTGTCACTGAGACAGATGCAATCTGTCTTCGAATGAAACGCTCCTAATTTGTATTCTACGATTTGCTAATTATGGATAACGGCTCTAATGTCTCACTGTTGTCTTGACCCAGAATTTTATTGACCAATCAGCATTAAATGAATAATAATGCTATCATTTTGCCGCTCGCCGTTACTTTCCAGTACAATTTCCAGTACGCACTTTAGACCTGGCAGAATTTGGAATTTCAGTTACAACAACACGCGCAAACATTAAAAGAGGATAGCGACGCTTACCAGGCAACTACGTCATGCATGACCATGAAGATAACTGCTGCCTCGAGAGCACTCGCATGGGTAGCAGAACAAGCAGACGCACATGTTGTATTTGTTTCGGACACTGTAAACATTCATCCGAAAATCGCTACAAGTAGTCTATGCTCCAGAAAGCATTCGAAAGTCGCACTTAACCTCCAACGTCTGGATCTACCCACCTGGGCACACAGGAGTAAATGGTAATGAAAGAGTTGACCAGCTGGTAAGTAATGTACCAATGCAAATGGGGTAGAAAATGGAAACATTTTCTTACGCTAACACGACTGCGTGACCGTGGAGTTCAGCTTGGTTAAGTACGTAATGTCGTCTTCAAAGAAATGACAGGAGATGCTATAACCAACGCATGGGAACAGTCAGCGTATGTATCTTGGAGTGGCTGCTGCATCGGAGGACTGAGCACGCATGGGGTTGCCCAATGTGCAAATACGTCGATTTTCATAAAATAACAAAACACAAAAACCCGCGCACGCATACACACACACACACACAGAAAGATTGAGAGACAGAGAAAGAGAGAGAGAGAGAGAGAGAGAGAGAGAGAGAGAGAGAGAGAGAGAGAGAGAGAGAGAGAGAGAGAGAGAGAGAGAGAGAACATTCGCTCACACACGAATCCTCTAAAAGTATGTTACACGGAGAATATTGGAGATCACCAGACTGTTAATCTGAAATCGGAAGCATTTATTACATGTCCCAGTCCAGACAGAACTTAAATTTTCTCAAAGTTCCGGCGAGTTCCTCCTGGGTAAGCACTGCAGGTTTGCAGCACAAACACACAGAAGCGCCGCCACTGAGAAATCATTGGGGAGGCTCAAAAATCGCTTTTTTTTCAGGTGTCGTAAAATAATACTAATAATTTTTTTGTTATTATTATTTTACAGGCAAAAAAAAATTTTTTTTTTTAAATTAAATAAATGTATAAACAAATACTTGATGTTTTAAAAAACATTTTTTTAAAATTTCATAACTCAGTAACCAATGCACCAAAAGATTTATAAAGAATAAAGATACAAATCAATCATATCGTTTATTGGATATATAATTGTCTTTATGGCATTAAAAAAAAATCATCACACGTCATCCCGAAAGCTTATCAGAAAATAGGGTAAAAATTGACGCAAAAATTGAACTAGACAAAACCAAACTCAGTAAAGGCTTATTAAAAAATAGACGTTTTTTTTTTTTTCATGACTTGGGGGAAGCACTGTTTACATTTGTAAAGTTTCTAGGGTAGAAGATACTCAGTTAGATTAGGTGGGTGGGTGTGTGAGTGGGTGGGTGGGTGAGTGGGTGGTGGGGGGGGGGGGGTAGTAGATGTAGGCTCAGCATCCCACCTTCTTGAAAAATTGTTGGAGGTACGTGGGGAAAGGGGGGGGGGGGGGGGGGAGCGTTCAACATCCTACCTTCTAATAAATTGTTAATGGAGGTGGGGGGGGGGCGGCATATCAAGCTACCAGCCTCAGTGCTCTGACGCCCATGGAAATAGGACTTGTATTCACCTAACTGATCCTATTCTGCCAGTGTGTAATATATGCTAATGAGTGGTAGCGATTTGGGGAATGTCAGCCTGTTCGGACGGGGGTTGAAGTGGTTAGCGGGTTCACCTTGATTGTGTCGTAATGGCGAAATCTGATACGGGACTGAGGGTTTATTGCTCTTGTCACTTGGCAGAATGGGAGCAAGGTAGGGAGTGGTGGTGGTAAAGACAAGCTAAAGGAACTTGCAGCTCAGTTGCTGAAGGGAAGTGTACAATAATAAGGTGGAAGTTACACGCTTGATACTAGGAAAGCCGTTAGATTCAGGGCTACCAATGCTGGGTTTTTCCACCCAGATCTGGGTTTTTATATGAGGAATTGGGAAAATCCTGTTTTTTTTTTAATAAATATTTTTTTATATGTAAAGTGGTAAATGTTTCGTTTCGTAAATATAAATTTTGAACACTTTAACACTGTGTTTTTTTTTTTTTTTTCTCTGTCCAAGTATTGCTTGAGTTTTTGTTCAGCTAAGCTGGGTTAAAAAAAAAAAAAGAAATCCCATTGCCAGCCCTGGTTAGATTACGTGGGTAGACGGGAAGATACAGGAGGACAGACGTACGAGGAATGACGTTTTAACGATAGATAGATGGGTAGAGAGATAGAGAGATAATCAAAAAATACAGAGATGGATGGATGAACAAATGGATGGAGGCATGCATGGATCGATGGACAGAGACAACAAACCAGGCGGAAGCACAGACAGACAGAATGAAACTTTGCTTTTCAGGTGTCACAAATTAGACACACAGGCCCGTCTTACATTCGGGTCTTCCAGACATTCATCTTTCACATATCACCTAGGCTCTCATCCTTCAGGTGTTAATCCTGGGAGTCGGCTCTGTGGCTAAGTCGATGCGAACGCTTCGTAATGCCGGGATGCCGGGTTCACTCCCAGCTGCGGGCCATGTGCCTTGCGTTGGTTTCGACAGTGGTATCAAGAAAGCCGACCTTCCAGAAAGCAATGGCAAACTACTGGACGTAAATTTGCCTAGAGAAACCACACAACTGCCAGGGGCTGTTGGGGTTGGTTCTGCAACGTCCTGTAAATGATACGCAACTAACCAATACAACCCTGGAAGAGGAAAACCCCCTACCGTACTCCATTAATGATCAGGCACACATTTTTGGCCATCCGTTTGGACCTTTCCACGGCCCATCAATGTGCCCATTGGTTGAAGATGACGATGAATAGACGATGAAGACGATGAATTTTGGTTATGAATTATTATATTGTATACATGTATCTATAAAAATCTGTAGTTTCCCTCTAATGATCGCGCAAGGAGAATCTACGCTCATTTCATGAACTCGGTAAAACTACATTGAAATGTGAAATGTTTGGTGCAAGATAGTTGCCCATCCCTTACCTCAGTGTTCTTCAAGCCGTGGGCCGCGGAAGTGACCTGGTGGGAAGTGTCCTAGTGGGCTGCCAAATATGTCTGTCTTTGACCGGGTCGGATATGTAGCTTTTATCTTCCAGGTTTGAGTCTGTAGGATGAACACTTCCAAGACAAACTTCCTCTTATTCCTAAAGTCCATTCCGTGTGGGGTTGGTATTCATCTCTTTCCACAACCTTCTGTCTCGTATACTTTCAAACGACTCTGACACAAATGATCCTCCATGCCATGATGTTAGACTGTCCAGCATCTTTTCTCTCGGTCTCCCTCTGCCTCTCCTCCCCTCCAACTTTTCTACTGTCATGATGTACTCCAGTTTTCTCCTTCTCTTCACATGACCGAAGAATGTAGATTGTCCCTTATTCTCCTTCGTATTCTTGATCTTCCTCTTTTCAGTCATGGAATGCCTCGCGGCGTCCGAGCAGGAAAATATCTCTGGAATCGATCCTTCCGTTCTTTCAGTATAAAGTACTCTGACATTTCTGCGGTCCATCTTCTGCCTGATCAAACTCTGCCCCTGTTTCATTCGTAGTCACTCACCACTAGTAAAGGGTCTGGGGTCCCTAGTTTTTGTTGTGTTAACAAACTTCACGGGTAGAGTCAAACAAGCTTTACCAGTAGAGTTTACCAAGCTTTACGGTAGAGATTAACAAGCTTTACGGGTAGAGGTTAACAAGCTTTACATAAAGAGGTTACCAAGCTTTACATGAAGAAGTTAGCAAGATTTACAGGAAGAGGTTAACAAGCTTTACGGGTAGAGGTTAACAAGCTTTACATGAAGAGGTTAACAAGCTTTACACTAAGAGGTTACCAAGCTTTACATGAAGAAGTTAGCAAGATTTACAGGAAGAGGTTAACAAGCTTTACATGAAGAGGTTAACAAGCTTTACGGGTAGAGGTTACCAAGCTCTACATGAAGAAGTTAGCAAGATTTACAGGAAGAGGTTAACAAGCTTTACACTAAGATGTTACCAAGCTTTACATGAAGAAGTTAGCAAGATTTACAGGAAGAGGTTACCAAGCTTTACATGAAGAAGTTAGCAAGATTTACATGAAGAGGTTAACAAGCTTTACGGGTAGAGGTTAACAAGCTTTACATGAAGAGGTTAACAAGCTTTACATGAAGAAGTTCGCAAGATTTACAGGAAGAGATTAACAAGCTTTACATGAAGAGGTTAACAAGCTTTACATGAAGAGGTTAACAAGCTTTACATGAAGAGGTTAACAAGCTTTACAAGAAGAGGTTACCAAGCTTTACGGGTAGAGGTTAACAAGCTTTTCATGAAGAGGTTAACAAGCTTTACGGGTAGAGGTTAACAAGCTTTACATGAAGAGGTTAACAAGCTTTACATCAAGAGGTTAACAAGCTTTACAAGAAGAGGCTACCAAGCTTTACATGAAGAAGTTAGCAAGATTTACATCTAGAGGTTAACAAGCTTTACATCAAGAGGTTAACAAGCTTTACGGGTAGAGGTTAACAAGCTTCACATGAAGAAATTAGCAAGATTTACATGAAGATGTTAACAAGCTTTACATGAAGAGGTTAACAAGCTTCACATGAAGAGGTTAACATGCTTTACACACACATTTATATCATTCAATGCCTTTTTTATGCGGGAAAATGACGATGCACGCCATAAAGTGTCTATTACATTAGCGCTGCAAAAAAGCAACGTCCTAAGAATGTTGAATTTTGAATTAAGAATCGACACCACAGCACTCAGGACACCCCCCCCCCCTCCCCCCGCCCCTCCCCCCTTTCTAATCGTTCTTCAGCAGCGAGCGAAGAGTTCCAATTTCGATGGCACCAGTAACTGTCTGTATATTTGTCTCGCCGTTTGCCTGAGTGTTGAGCGCTGGCCTGATCCCCTTATAACTCATCGCAGCGCCATTCACCCCCAGGGTAATCATCTATCTGTTCCTCCGCACTGTTCAATCGCTCCCAAAGAGCCCTCGCTACATCCAGCTTGTCATACATCAGTTCACCACCAAGCAGTGCAGAACCGGACAGTCTATCTGCCTGTTCATTTCCTAACACACCGGCATTTTCTGGAGAAAACAATTAAAGGATGCTAACTACATAAGAAGTGCCCCAAGAAGGTGCCATTAGTGCAAGTTTAAAAAAAAATAAAGCACTGCTTTTATTACTTTCGGAACATGGATTGCTTCCATGCTTACAAGCCGGAGACGGACGTAGTAACCTTAACGCCACTCCGCTCGATCTAAGTCCAACGTAAAATTTTACAGTCAGGACAGTATCGATACCTTATGAACACAACGATAAATGTGTTGCTTTTAAATCCTACTTATTTACCGGTGCCTGAAATTTTAATTAAGATATTAAAGCCATCTGAAACACTCTCGTAGTAACAAGGTATAAATTATCTATCTTCCCCACTCCCCTCAAAAAAAAAAAAAAATCATGGATCCAAATCTGAATGTGAGTGAATAGGTGTGTAAGTGTGCGCGCGTGTGTGTGTGTGTAAGTTTGTGTGTGATTTTCCAATTTCGAGGCCTTATTTTTGTTGGGGCGGGGGTGGGGTGGACAAGAGAATAGCCAAAGTGTTCCTTAACAAGTAAATCCTTAGGGCGACTAATTCAAGATTTAGTTTAAATCGGATATACTAGGCTGAAGGGGATATCACAGCCTAGCTTTCAACAACAACCGCCCTTTAAAAGACGAAAGTAGAAGTTTGGATATCTGGTCAGAATAGGGAAAACAATTAGCCAGCAGCTAGAGCGTAGTACATGAGAACAGCTGGCTATATGTCAAGAGGCAGACCAAGAAAGAGATGGATGGAGGAAGTGAAAGAGACACTACAGAAACGCAGTATAACATAAACACAAGCTATGTATCTAGCAAAAGACATCAAACTACATCAAACTCCTCTTTACGACGCTTTATGGCATTAGCAGTGGAATAAAAGAAGGAGAAGAAGAAGAAGAAGATGATGATGATGATGATGATGATGATGATGATGATAATGAAAAAAAAAGAAGAAGAAGTAGTAGTTTACCGGTAATCAGGCTACATAGTATCGCCAATGTTCGTCTCTAGAGAGTTTTACTTGCCCGATACTGACAATCCTTTATACAACCCAGGGCTGCCGAAATATTGTTTCGGAATAGTATAATTGTTTGTTTCTTGAAAAGGTACAAGAACATACGAGTAAGAAGAACTATTCAGGGAAGCATGCACAGCAGAGGTCCACCAATCATCAGTAGAGAGATCCTTCGTCGAGGATTATTTCGGTCCATTACTTCCCTAGACAATCTCAGAAGGTGGACCGACCTGGATCATGAAGTCAGGCCTCGATCTTCCCCTGCTGCACTTCATCGGACCAGATAGGGACAAGATGATATGGTGACTTTGCAATAGGTGATGTGAGATTTGATGTTATATTGTCGCTGTGGTAGCAAATTTATCAGTTGACTACCTTCACGAACAGAGTGACAAGCTTATGGTTGATTCATGGGACGATTGTCAGACTTTGGCATTTGGCAGAGAGACACCGGCAGGCATTTATCGGACATTAGCTTTTAAAGGATAAAAAGCTCTGTTTTTTTTTTACCAGGGACCCGGACAGTCTACCGAAGCCCATCCCCCGCGACGTTCCGTTGCGTCCAGCTAAAAGGTACCAATGAAAAATAAATACTGGCTTGCCTTATATTTCGGAATTAAAAATCTGTGTCCATTACATCACTGCTGTACTATATGTTCCCACCCATCCCCCCACCCCCCCCCCACCCCCCACCCCCACCCCCGTTCAGTTTGTGACAAAGCTGTTCTGGCGGTTTTCAGTTAGTGCAGTTAGGGTCCTAGGGGGGAACTTTGATCTCATCGTCCATTTATTGTTGAAGTCAACAACAACAACAAAACTATTTGAAAAAAAAAACCTCGTTTTGTTGAGCAAAGATAAAAATATTTCTGCAGCTACCGAGTAAGATAATGCTAAAAGACAAGCGTAGACGTTGATACTGTGCTAATGAAACGCAATTTATCTCCAAATTGTTCTTTTGAAATTGTAAATCAAATCCCAAAGCATTAGATGACTGATCTTGCACTGTTACTTCCCCCGTCCTTTCTTTACTCATATGTCCCTAACGTTCAACAAGGCTGGGACATTTCATAACTAGTGCCATAACTAGCGTTGGTCTTCCTTAAGTAACATTTATTGGATCCAACTGCAGTGCCAAAATGTAAAATATTGTGAGATTTCCATTTAAATCAAAAATACAACATCAAGCGTTGTACCAAAAGTACAGTTGTGCTTGTCAAGCGTCAAATAGTACCAATCTGTACGAAAGTACCAACTTCGGTAGCCCTGACCCAACCCATAATACCCCCTTTCCCCCTTTTCTCCGCCACCCACCATTTTGAGAGTACCCCCAACCCTGCAATTGTGTTGTCTCTGAGCGCCCTTTTCCCTTCACCACATACAAGCGATGAGAATTATCACCAGCCGAATACAGCCAGTGACTGTCCGAGGGAAAGCGTGTCTTTTGCTGGGAGAACAGACACGGAGATCCTTGGTGGTAAGTTGGGAAACCTAGACGTTAGGACATCAGATGATACTACGATGATTGATTCGTCATTTGTTGTACAGGTAGGATATGATACATGCCTTCTATTTCTTCTTCTGCTTCTTCTTCTTCTTCCTCCAGGTTCGCCGTCAAAAGCGCGGTTAGCACGTTATTTTGTAGTTCGAAGCTAGGCTTCGCTATCTACACCTTTCAAGCAATTAAATCCGATTTCGGCAGACCCTTCACAATTTAGTCCAAGAAGGTTTCACGGAAGATACTAAAGGGGAGAAATCATAACTAAAAAATCATAAGGACTTTACTTTCAAATTGGCAATATGCGTGACTGTAGTGACCATAAGGGAAAGCCAGATTTCGTTATAATGTTTGAGCCAAATATTAAAAGTAAGGTAGCAGTTCACGCAGTTGATTGGTAAATTCTTCTGTAGTTAGGTAAAATACATAGGTAAATTTTTTGTAGATAGGTAAAGTATATAGGTAAATTTTTTTGTAGATAGGTTAAGTAGAAAGGTAGGGAAGATAAATAAATTCTTCTGTAGATACGTAAAATAGAAAGGTAGGGAAGAAAGATAAATTCTTCTGTAGATAGGTAAAGTAGATAGGTAAATTATTCTGTAAATAGGTAAAGTAGAAAGGTAGGAAAGATAGGTAAAGTAGATAAGTAAAGTAGATAGGTAAATTCTTCAATAGATGGGTGAAGTAGATAGGTACAGTCTTCTGTAGACAGATAAAGTGTATAGCTAACTTCTTCTGTAGATATGTAAAGTAGATATAGGTAAAGTCTTGTAGATAGGTAGGGAAGATAGGTAAATTTTTATGTAGATAGGTACAGTAAGGTGTAAATTCTTCAATAGATAGGTAAAGTAGATAGGTAAAGTTTTCTGTAGACAGGTAAAGTAGATAGGTACAGTCTTCTGTAGATAGATAAAGTAGATAGGTAGGGAAGATGGGTAAATTCTTATCTGGATAGGTAACGTAGATAAGTAAAGTAGATAGGTAAATTCTTCAATAAATAGGTAAAGTAGAGAGGTATATTCCTCAGCAGATTTGTTTGTAAATTATTCTGCAGATAGGTAAATTCATTCACACATCATGCCTTGTTTAGGACTGAAAAGGTTAAATAATCACTTTTTTAATTAAACAACATTCTTGCTTGGGGCAGAGAGTTTGGTATATTCTTGCTATCATAAAATAGGGCAATTGAACCCACATAGAACAATTAATCATCATCATCAATTTAAGCTTCTGGCATTAAGCGTTGGGGGGAGGAACAGTTTGCGATCCATTGGCTGTTGCCATTCCGTGTCAACGTAGAAGCTCTTTAATGTCATCAGTTCATATTCTCCTAGGGCGACCTCTTGATTTCACATCGCATCCTTGAATGTGTAGCGCCTTCGTTTTCAGTTGTTCTGGTGGATCCTTACTAGATGATCAAACCATTTGATCTTCTCTTTCTCAATGACATTTTTACATGGCCTTGTTTCCCAGCCTGTCTGATACCTTTTCTGACATTGTTTTGGATTATTGAGTTGGTAGCTTTTCTCAGGCATCTCGTTTCACATGTCATTTTTATGTAGGTTAGCCTTTGATTATGTCCAAGATTGGCACTGGTAGCACAGTTTTGGTATGAATATGCTGTTCATAACCGGTTTCTTGGCAGTCATACTTATGTCCTAATAACGGTGTCATTTGGTATATATGTGCACTGGCTCGTTGTCATGGGGCAGTTGGGTTGTGATAAATGCCTTCTTGTAAAAAAAAAAAAAAAAATAATGCGTGGTATACGATAGCGAGATAGTCTGTAATTATATCTGCTAATTTAAAAAATCTTTAAATATCTATGCTCGTGGATAGAGGAAGACAACGAGAAACGATTCTTGACAGTCTTGTTGCATGGCATGGAGGTGTGCCAGCACACGAACTGATACATGCTGCAGAAGATCGCAGATTACTGGGAGGCTTGATCGCCCAAGCCAGTCGACAAGGCTCCTGATGATGATGATGATCCTTTTAAATATTTTGTTAATGGAAACATTTTGTCTAATTTTTATGAAAAGAAATAATAAAAACTGTGTTTGCAAAATCACATAAATTCTATTAAAAATCCTTTAAAAAACTCTAAAGTTACAAATAATTTTCTTGATTTTCCAAAAACAAAATCATTGATTATATCATCAAAAGATATGTGGCTGAACCTGTCGCTTCCTTTACAAATGATGCTAAGTGCTAACAATGTTTCTTGAGCCAATTGTCAGTTTTTAAAAAAAAGTAAGGAATTTGCTGAGGCCCTTGTAGATCTGGCGCCCTTATCTGGACCTTATTTAGCTTCTTCATAAATCCAGCACTGCTGGTCACTTGCCATTCTCTTCAGACCATAGTGATTTTTGCGCTTCAGCATTGATCGGCGTCCGTGACAGGCGTTGCGAACGCACTTCGTAATGCCGGGGTGCCGAGTTCGATCCCAGCTGCATATGGTTTGTCATGCGTTGGTTTCGACAGTGGTACCGAGAGCTGGTCGTCCAGAAAGCAAATGGCAAACTACTGGACGTAAATCTACCTAGAATAACTGCAACAGCAAAAACATTCTGGTGTTGGTTCTGCAACGTTCTGTAAAAGATGCGCAACTAACTTTGTTTTCCGCACTGATCAGTGGCTCGGTCACTTGCCATTCTTTTCAGACTTTGATGATTTATTTTGCGCCCCTGCTTTGTTTACTGGCTCCTAAATGGCCATAGTCTTGTGTAGATTATGACGCTTCAGTTTGCCACCAAGGGCCACAGAACCAGCCAATCTATCCGCATATTCGGGTGTTTGCTGGGCGAGTTATGAGTGAGTCTAGTGTGTCACACTCGGGCCTAGTAAGACATGAGCGAATGTTTGAGCTGGCCCTACAAACTTGACTGTAATTAAACGTTGACAGGGCATATGAAAAATTAATGACATCTAGGTTAGTTGCGTATCCTTTACAGGACGTTGCAGAACCAACCTTAACAGCCACTGGCTGTTGTGTGGTTTTTTTTAAAGGCAAGTTTACGTCCAGTAGTTTGCCATTGCCTCTGGACGGTCGGCTTCTTTGATTCCACTGTTGAAACCAATGCAAGGCGCATGGCCCTCAGTTGGGATCGAACCCGGCATTGCGGCATGACATCTAGAGAGATAAATGATACAGTAACAATGAGAATGGTCATATTTATGCATATTCTACTGTACTATACGACGCATAAACCTGGACAATGAACAAGCAACTAGAAAATCGAATTGAGTCTCTGGAAATGTGAATAGACAGAAGAATCTGTCGGATATCAGAGAAAGTTCTTCTTCTTCTTCTTCTCTGCTTTCAAAAGCTGTAAACTGGTGGAAAGTTCTGGTTGTTCGCTAACTTTTGGACCGCAGTCCTCTTCAAAAACCTGAGTGTTACATGTGCATCCGTTTGACAGATCTGACTCATTTGTATGCAGACTGTTGGTTTTCTTGCCTCTCAGGCAGATGCACTCCGACTTTGAAGGAAGCTCCCAATTAGTCGACTCTTACGACATGCTTTTAAGTAGGCAGTGGGCCTATTCTTGTTTTCCCTATAATAGGGCCCCGGAACCCACAGGGGGTAATGAAAATATAAAAGTGATATTGTATTTAAAATTATTGTGTATAAATACAATTATTGCGTTGGTACTAGGTTTCATTTTTAAATATGTCATACAGTTCCTGTCTAGAATACTTGCTGCAAATGTTGGGGCATCAGTTTCTTACAATGAATGTGTTAGTCGTCCCCCATGTAGGATGCATTTTTTCGTTATTTGAAGCCCCACCCTGGCTTTTTCCGGGGGTCCTCTCAACGGGTCCTCCTTATCCGCTTGGTGGCACTTTGTGTCACCGGGTGTTTATCGCTTGTGTGAAGTCCTGGTGGGGTTCAACTTACATACATACGTACAAGGAATTGACGGTATTACTGTCACTGTCACTGACTACATTATCTTCGGGCCTCGTTCAATTAATCAGAATCCAGATAAATTAAATTTACCTGATGAAAGATTACAACTTTGTTTGAAAAATATTCTTTTGTCCTTGTTATGCTATGTGCTGCTATGGGTCACAGGTTAACAGAGGATGGCTATCCGAGCTAGGGCATGTGTGTTTCCTGGTGTGCTTTGATACTGTGTAGTCTAAAAGTAGCAGTGACTCCTTCAATCCCTATTTTTCTTGTTCGCCTCCTATCTCTTGGTTTCTACTTTTATGTTGTACAATCTCCTTGCCTGCATTTATTCTCATTAAATGGTCAAACAATTTCAGTTTATGCTTTTCTATGAACAATTTAATTGTAGGCGTTGTTCTTAAAGTTTTGCAGTTTCTTTGTTTCTCACATGATCTCTTTTAGTTTCGTTTACGGTCATTCTCCAACATCTCATTTTGTAGGTGGTCAGTTTTTTTCCATGTCCGTTAGTCAAAGTCCGAGTCTGACACTGATAGTAATTGTACATGCGTGACGATATATGTTGTACGTGGTTGTATTTAGTTCAAGCCGGCTCCTTCTCCAACAGCACTCAATAGGTGCTAGAGTGCCGCTCAAAGCCACTAGTTTTGGTGCAACTGACATTTCTTAGCCAACATTAGTGCCACAAAGAAGCCAGATCACAATTTTAACTGATACTGCTCGCAGTAGGATAAACGTGGTTGATTTTTTTGTTTTACTGTGGATAAATAGGTGGATGGACGCAAGTTTGGTATGAAGACTGCATTTATAATTTGTCCTTTTGTCTCTATACGGAAAGCCAGGTATATTTCAAATCTGAAGTCAGTGGATAAATGTCAGATTATACGTGAAATTGTAAGATTGTTGGATTCTTATTTCAATCTTTCAGTCTATTCTGTCATCGCATGTAAAAAAAAAAAATATATATTCCCTAGTATTTACGTTTCTATTTCATAAACCACTTGGAGAATATTTGATGAGGAACATTTTAGTTCGCTGCTGTAGACGCCAACGAGGTCTAAACATTCATGAGAGGAAGTAAAACTTAATCAGAATGAAGTAAACGCACCTTAATTCCATTTTATCTGTGAGAGGTCACTGGCCTCCCTGAGAACTAATGAAGACACAGATATGGAAAACAAATTGAATAATACAGAAAATGAGCTTTTATCGAATTTACGAAATCTGTGGAACTCAAATGAGATTAAAATCACACCCAGAAAAATATGCTGCTTTGATATCAAATCAACACTGTTGTATACGGGTAGAAGATGTCGAGGCCGACCTCTGCTACGAGGGGGACATGAATATTACAAATATTGAGGTGGACTCATGGGGGGACAAATGCCATGGACCGTGTTATGTGGACAGGGTTCATCGGGAAGATGATAAGAATGAAAGCAGAAATGATTACAGAAGGGATGAGAGCTGAACGTCGGAGAAGAAACAGACTAAACACAAATATTGACAACAACGGTCCTGAAATCCCATGCAATAACTGGGAAAGATGTTTCTTAACGCAAGCGGGTCTTGCCAGTCACAATCACCATCGCCATGGGTTGTGAGTCCCATGCCTCCTTATAGCGCAATACAGCACTATCGTCTGGAAGGACGGAAAGGTGCCAATCATCACTGCTGTATGGAGCTCAGACAAAGAGAACTAATACCACAATGGTACCTACGCAGAACAGTAGGTTCCCCTACACCTCGAGACTCTCCATAGGCACACTAGGCAACATACAAATCTAAAAGTTGTAGTTAGTTACCATGCCGGGAATCGAACCTGTCACCTCCGAATGACGATACATAACGCTTGTCGTCAAAAGACGCATAACCAACTAGGCACCTCCCCTCCACCCCACCCCTTTCTCCCCCTTCCCCAAGAAAAGGTACCTCCATTATCCATGACTGTCGCACAGAATATCTTGGTCAAAGAAGAGGATAAATACTGACACCTTAAAAAATCTGAATATCAAGGAAGATTGGCTAATAAACAGCCTCCTGTCTCGTAAGCTGAAATACTTTGGTCATATCAAGCGCCAATACGGATTCGGAAAAATTATAGCAGAAGGTATGGTACCAGGAAGGAGGGGCAGAGGCCGACCGACACGAAGATGGGCACAGGATATAAGTGACTCCTTGAGTATGAAAGTACATGAGGCGGGAGAACTGGCGAACTAGAGTTTCTTTCAGGCAGACGGTGATGAGAGAGACGTTTTGTAAAGGACCTGCTACATAATGATGATGACCGTACGGTGTGTATCCTTCTATCTTTCCAATCGTTTCTATGAGTGTCCATCAATAATTTTTTATTATTTATTATATTTAATATATATAAAAGAATATACCAGATTTGGGGTAATGGGGAATGGGGGGGGGGGGGTGAAACAGTTCTCTCTATTCTGTCTCATGTAAAGCTTTTACTTACCATACTTTTTACTGTAACTTTATGAAATTACACAATATTCATATTTTATTGATTAATGTAACTTTAAAAACGTACATAATATTAATATATCAGTCATTACTGTAACTTGATAAACTAACATAATATTAATATATCAGTTATTATTGTAAATTTATAAACTAACATGATAATAATATATCAGTGATTATTTTAACTTTATAAACGTATTAATATTAGTTTATCAGTCATTATTGTAACTTTATAAACGTACATAATATTAATATATCAGTCATTATTGTAACTTTATAAAAGTACGTTATATTCTTGTTTCAGTCATTATTGTAATTTTATAAACGTACATAACATTCATATATCAATAATTATTGTAATTTATAAAGGTAAATAATATTCTTCTATCAGTCATTACTGCAACTTTATAAACGAACATAATATTTCTGTATCGGTAATCACTGCAACTTTATAAACGAACATAATACTTATATATCAGTCGTTATTGTAACTTCATAAACGTACATAATATTAATAAATCAGTCATTATTGTAACTTTATTTACGTACTTAATAATAATATATCAGTCATTATTGTAACTTTATTTACGTACTTAATAATAATATATCAGTCATTATTGTAACTTAATAAACTATAATAATAAAAATATATCAGTCAATATTGTAACTTTATAAACGTACTTAATAATAATATATCAGTCATTATTGTAACTTAATAAACTATAATAATAGTAATATATCAGTCAATATTGTGACTTTATAAACGTACATAATATTAATAAATCAGTCATTATTGTAACTTTATTTAAGTATTTAATATTTATATATCAGTCGTTATTGTAACTTCATAAACGTACATAATATTAATAAATCAGTCATTATTGTAACTTTATTTAAGTATTTAATATTTATATATCAGTCGTTATTGTAACTCTATAAAGGTACATAATATTAATATATCAGTCATTATTATAACTTTATAAACATAATAATATTAATATATCAGTCATCGTTGTAACTTTATAAACGTACATAATATTAATATATCGGTCATTATTGTAACTTGATTAACGTACGTATTAATATATCTGTCATTATTGTATCTTTTAAAAAAAAACATAATAATAATATATCAGTCATTATTTTGACTTGATAAACATACAATCTATTAATATATCAGTCATTATTTTGACTTGATAAACATACAATCTATTAATATATCAGTCATTATTGTAACTTTATAGACGTACTTAATAATAATATATCAGTCATTATTGTAACTTTATAAACGTACATAATATTAATATATCAGTAATTATTGCAACTTTTATATATCATGTAATCCAGTCCCATACTTTGTTTACACTCCTGACGAACCAGTGTTAACTGAGGCCAGATAATATCATGGAAAGTAAAGGCAGCCAAGGTTATGTGACCACGTCACACATCTAGTACTGACTGATGTTTTAACAAATCTAATATATGGATTCAAATCGAGTCGGATATCTTTTTTTTTAAATGACTTTGGCTTCCAGATCGACCCAGCCTAAAGTTCTGGGAAGTAAAGGCGGTCGATCTGATGATGACCACATAACCTATCGAGTGCCGCTAGCACTATAGGCCCAATAAGACTAAAGGTGTGTGGATAAGGGCCCATTACTTCTTAGGTATCATCTCTGAAAACTTTGTAGCTGTTTCTCTGCGGTCCCTCGTGTTTACCTTATTCTGGTTTATGAACTTGAAGGATCTGAACATCGAGGAAGATTTGCTAATAAAGAGCATTATGTCTCGGAAGTTGAAATATTTTGGTCATATCAAGCGCCACTACGGATTGAAAAAAACTATAGCAGAAGGCATGGTACCAGGAAGGAGGGGCAGGGGCCGACCGACACGAAGATGGGCACAGGATATAAGTGACTCCTTGAGTGTGAAAGTACATGAGGCAGGAGAACAGGCAGACTGTGATGAGAGCGACGTTCTGCAAAGGACCTGCTACATGATGAGGATGTTATTTTATGAACGACCTTGTTCTGCATTGATGACGTTCATTCATCATCTCTGCTTCCATGACGTTCATTCGTCATCTCTGCTTTCGTGACGTTCATTCGTCATCTCTGCATTGATGACGTTCATTCACCATCTCTGCATTGATGACGTTCATTCATCATCTCTGCTTCCATGACGTTCATTCACCATCTCTGCTTCCATGACATTCATTCATAATCTCTGCATTGATGACGTTCATTCATTATCTCTGCATTGATGACGTTCATTCAACATCTCTGCTTTGATGACGTTCATTCATAATCTCTGCTTTGATGACGTTCCTTCATCATCTCTGCTTTGATGACGTTCATTCATCATCTCTGCATTGATGACGTTCATTCGTCATCTCTGCTTCCATGACGTTCATTCATCATCTTTGCATTGATGACGTTCATTCATCATCTTTGCATTGATGACGTTCATTCATCATCTCTGCATTGATGACGTTCATTCATCATCTTTGCATTGATGACGTTCATTCATCATCTCTGCATTGATGACGTTCATTCACCATCTCTGCTTCCATGACGTTCATTCACCATCTCTGCATTGATGACGTTCATTTGTCATCTCTGCTTTCGTGACGTTCATTCATAATCTCTGCATTGATGACGTTCATTCATCATCTTTGCATTGATGACGTTCATTCATCATCTCTGCATTGATGACGTTCATTCACCATCTCTGCTTCCATGACGTTCATTCACCATCTCTGCATTGATGACGTTCATTCGTCATCTCTGCTTTCGTGACGTTCATTCATAATCTCTGCATTGATGACGTTCATTCATCATCTTTGCATTGATGACGTTCATTCACCATCTCTGCTTCCATGACGTTCATTCACCATCTCTGCAATGATGACGTTCATTCATCATCTCTGCTTTCGTGACGTTCATTCATAATCTCTGCATTGATGACGTTCATTCATCATCTTTGCATTGATGACGTTCATTCATCATCTCTGCATTGATGACGTTCATTCACCATCTCTGCTTCCATGACGTTCATTCACCATCTCTTCATTGATGACGTTCATTCGTCATCTCTGCTTTCGTGACATTCATTCACCATCTCTGCATTGATGACGTTCATTCATCATCTTGTTGTGCCATTATGTGTCACATAGGGCTCACAGTCTACTCCTCCATTCCGTTCCATCCTATGCGATCAGTTCCACAACGTGAATGGAATCTAGTTTAGCAGCTTTGGACTCTCTCATTAACGTTCGTCTTAGGGTTTCTTTTGGGCGTCCTCACCTCCCTAATCCTTTTATTTCCTATTCTAATGCCTGTTTGGTGATTATCTACGGGTTTCTTCTCATGATGTATCCAAGGTAGCGACATCTTCTATGTCCTTTAATTTTCCATACTACTGGTTTATTCCCCCCCCCCCCCCCCTTTTTCTGAATTCATTTTATTTTATTTTCATTACTTTACTTAGATATTTGTTTTCGTTCTGTGTCTTGCATGTTTTTCCAACTTTCGCTTGCATACATTGGGGTCTCCGTGGCAAAGTGATCAAGCTGATTGCCTCACGCTCTGAAGATCGTGGGCTTGTTTCCCGGCCGCACCGTTAATTTTACGTTATCCCCTGGAGATCGTCATCGGAGCTACAGAGATCGTACTTTGTGTGACGCTTTCGGCAGGCAGCTAGCTGTTCTGCGGGGAGAGACTTAGCAATATGCAATATGGGACAAAACTCGGTACAATGAAGTCGTTCCTCTCGACTTTACCTTTTCACTTGCCTATGTGAAAGTTAAAATAACATTAGAATTGAAAATACGTAACTTGGTTTTAAAACTATACAATTTAGAGTTCCATAATGACCTGGTATTCTTTTATTGTGGGTGTTCTGTCTGTTGTGTGAATGCTCATTTCATTACCTGTGTGTTGTTATCTAGAAATGAAAATCCCCTAAAGAACATGCAACAATACGAAGCTTTTGTTAACAAGCCGAGACCGTATTGAAAACGTTTTTTGTGTGTGTGTGTGTGTCTTGTATTAACGATACAGCAACAAACAATAGGTGTTTATCAAATCCTGTGTGCGATTTTAAATTCTTTTATGTGTGTTTGTATGATTTTGTGTGAGTGAAAATTTTTCTTCCCTTTCGTATTTACCGGCTGTAAACTCAGGAAAATCTAGCTTGTCATACAACAGATTCAAAATAAATTGGTGTAATACCGGCCAGTCTATCTGCCTGCTCGTTTCCCAACACACCAGCATTCATCATCATCATATAGCAGGTCCTTTGCAGAACGTCGCTCTCATCAGTCTGCCTGAAAGAAACTCAGTCTCTCTCCAGTTCTCCTGCCTTATGTACTTTCAAACTCTAGGAGTCCCTTATATATTGTGCCCATCTTCGTGTCGGTCGGCCCCTGCCCCTCCTTCCTGGTACCATGCCTTCTGCTATCATTTTTTCCAATCCGTTGTGGCGCTTGACATGACCAAAATATTTAAGCTTCCGAGACAGGATGTTGTTTATTAGCCAATCTTCGTTGATGTTCAGATCTTTTAAGATGTCAATATTTCTCCTCTTCTTAGTCCAAGATATTCTGAGAATCTTTCTATAGCATTTCAGCTCAAAAGCCCCTATTCTCTTTCTTAAGGACTGATAGATAGTCCACGACTCACACCAGCCGGGACCTCCGAAGTGATGCTTGCCACTCTGCATGGAGCATGCCTGTCTCCACTTTTCTTAACATACTCTGTGAGTCACTTACGATTACGACATGTATGTACTGCTGATTATCAATCCAGCGAAAGGCAGCAGTGACTGCCTCCACCTCTATTCTAAATATTATTACGTTCAAGACTATAATTACATAAATGTATAATCCATTCCCATGTTGAGTCTTACTACACTGTAATTAGTATAGTGTCAACGACTTTTCCAGATAATGAAGAGTTGGCAATTTCATTCGCCCAATTACAGTCTTCCTAATGTGCTTCTGTCCTTTTCTTGTGGAGATATGTAGTGTTTTAAACAGGTCTTTATTTCATTGTTTGTTTTAAGTATTCACCCTATTATTGTTTCTAAATGTGTGTTTTTTTTCGGTGTCTGTGGCTTTGGTATTGCGAGCGCACTTCGTGATTTCGAAATATCCGTTTCGACTTCAGTTGTAGTCAGCTTGTCAGCAGACCGCTTTGTGTTCATCTCAAAAAAGGTTTGAAGCGTCAACCATGCAAAAAGCAATGGCATCCTACTGACCGTAAAACTGCGTAGCTAATCCAAACAGCGTCGGCGTCTGGGGCTTAGTTGTTGCAAACAGGCTTCATAATGCCGGGCTGCCGAGTTCGACCCTAGCTGAGGGCCTTGCACCTTGCGTTGGTTTCGATAGTGGTATCGAGAAGCCGACAGTCTAGTAGGCAATGGCAAACTACTAAATTTTCCTAGAAAAATCACAACAGCTAAAAAATGCTGGGGTTGGTTCTGCAACGTCCTGTAAAGGATACGGAACTAACTATTTAAAAAATCCAAACAGCCAACAACGGCTCTGTATGTTTGCGTTAGTGTATATGTCTCTGTGTGTCTGTGTGTGAGTCTGCGTGTGTGTCTGTGGGCGTGTGTGTGCATGTGTGTGTCTCCATGCATACCTGTCTGTATGTATGCCTGTATGTATGTATGTATGTATGTGTGTATGTATGTATGTATGTATGTATGTACGTATGTATGTGCGTATGTATGTAGGGATGCATGCATGTATGTATGTGTGTGAACGTAAGTGGGTGAGCTTATGTATGTGGGTGTGTGTATTTGGGTGGGTGTATGCGCACGCGGGTTTTAGTATACATTTTTATTATAACCCATGCTTGTGTGTGTGTTTTAATGATATTCATAAAATTCATATCATCATAAGATCATAAAATGCTTGATTATTAAAATACAACTGCTGTGCGAAAGATTGGTGATTGGAAAGGCCGAATGTAAGACGGGCCTGCGTGTCCAATTTGTGACCCTATGAAAATAAAGTTTGTTGGTTCGTTCAGGTTGGTTCCGCAAAGTTACGCAAATATTTATTTGGTAAACTGGTTTACTTTTCATTGTTTGCGTAGTTGTTAATATTTATTATCATCATCATCTTCTTCGCATTCACTGGCAGTAAATTTGAGGTGCCCAACCCCCCCCCCCCCCCCTCCTTTTTTTTCCATTTTGTGCAAGGGGCTAATCGGTCCACTTAAATTGTATCTATGTATGGCTATTTTTTTCAAAAAAGTATTTCTTTGAACATTGTATACTGTTTAAAATATATTGTTTTTATTTCTCATTACGCACATTATTATTATCCTCTTAAACTGGGTCACGTCCCTCAAGCC